>JAHBCN010023617.1:0-12417 GCA_019359885.1 Listronotus oregonensis | reverse complement strand
TTTAAATTTTTTAAAAAATTTTTTCCCGTTTCCCGAACCCCAATTGAAAAAATATTTTTTTTAAAAAATTTTAAATATTTTAAAAATTTTTTTAAATTATTCCTTGTTTTTCATTTTTGAAATTTTTAGAATTAAAAGGACTATTTAAAATTGGAAAAAATTTTTTCCAAAAAATGGGGCCAAATGAAAAAAGTAAATTTTTGGGGGTTTGATTTCAAAATGAAACGTGAAAATTTAAAAATTTGCTATTTTTGGTTCATTTTTCACAAAAAGTTCCTTAAGGCTTCAATTTTTTTTAAATTTTTTTCATTAAAATAAAAAAAAAAATTGGGGGCCCGTTTTTTCGAAAAAAATGCTTTTTAAAATTTTTTTTCAAAATTTTAAACCCTTAATTTTTTGAATTTTTTAAAAAAGGTTTTGTTATTAACTTTTTATGTCCAAAAATTTCCCTATTTAAAAAATTTTTTCTATTTTTTTGGTTTTTTAAAAAATTTTCCCCTTTCCTTTTTCCCCACCCAATTTGGGAAATGTTATTTTTTTTTACCCTTTTTGCTTTATTTTTAAAAAAAGGGTAAACAAGGTAAAAAAAAATTTCAAAATTTCAAAAACCCAAAAATTTTTTGGGAAAAGGGGGCCCGGGGAATTGGAAATTTTTTTTGGCCCCAAGCCCTGTTACCCAAAATAAAAAGGTGAAAAATTTTAAAGGGGATTTTAGGTTTAAAAAATTTAAAACCCCTTTTTTTAAATAACAAACAGACCTTTGGTTTTTTTAAAAAAATTTTTCCTATTTATTCCTAAACATTTTTCATTTTTAAAAATTTTTTTATTCACTGAGTTTTTATAAAAGGGGGTATTTTTTTGAACCCTATTTTTTTGATATTAAAATAATGAGGTTTTTTAGGGGAAGGGGACATCGAAGAGATGCGGGCTGAAGAGCGCCCCCAAATCCAAGCGTCGATCAGCATGTTTGAACTCATTTCCCCCGACGCCCGAGCGCCCCCTCATCGGCATCATGCAATTTTCCCAACAGTTATCAGGAATAAATGCAAGCTTCCTTTTTTTTTCAACAAAAAAATATATAGGAAAAAAGTTTTGTATTTTGAAAATTTTTATTAAAACAAATATTCTAGGGGCGTTTTTTAAAAACCATCATAAATTATTCGTCAAGCAGGAGTCACAGCAATTGGAGGTAAAATTTTTGTTAACAATAAAAAATATAACTTTTAAAGTTAAATATTAAAAGTAAAACTGTGTACTGTAATTTTTTCCCCTTTTAAAAAAGGGAAATTTTTTAAAAAAATTTAAAAAAAAAAACCCCCTTAGATACCTTTTTTTTTAAAGAAAAAAAGGTATCCTACTGGGAATAAAATTTGTACTTTTTTTTACAGTTTTATTTTTTAATTTTTTTAAACCCAATAATATTTAGTGTGAAAAAGTCCTGTTTTACATATTATGAAAAAGGGGGCCCCGGTTTTTAAAAATTTAAAAACCCCCCCTTACCTTTTTTATTTAACGTTTAGGAAAAAAAAAAAAGTTTAGTGGTTCAAAAAAATTTTTTTTAAAAAAATTCTTTTCTTCAAAAGGGGGTTCCAGAAAGTCTGAACGTGGTCCTATTTTTTTTATTTCAAATGAGTCACCTATTTTTTTATTGGGAGATTTGCTTTCCCCTTGAAATTTAAACACATTTTATGTAGCATACCCTATGTCTGACTTTAAGGGACAAAAAAAAATTGAAAAAAATATAAGTTTTTTTCATTATCACGCGATATTTTTTCGTATGTTGATTTCACGCTTTTCCCAAATTTGACATATCCGTCAAATAAATACAGGTGGTTTTAAAATTTAGCTACTAACTTTTTAAAAAGTTAATTATAAATAAGGGAAAATTTTAAAAAAAAAAAGCTAAATGTAGAAATTTTTTAAAATTCTTATTCAAAAAGGGTCCACATGACCCCATTCTTTTTCAATGCATTTTCTATAAATTTTTTCCGTCTATTAACTGCGTTTTGAATTATTTTTTTTATTATTTAAATTGCTACTTTTCGGTTTTTTTTTCCTAAAAAAATTTAAAAATTTTTTTTGGGGTGATACTTTCCTTTTTTAAATATCCCCATAAAAAGATCAAAAACTGAGAAATTTATTGGGGGCCAATTTTTTCCCGATCACCAATCCATTTGAAACATGGCGTTTAAAATTAGTTACAAAATTATGGGGGGGCCCATCCTGCGCCCCGGGGGAATTTTTAAATTTTCATTTAAATTATTAACAACTCGTTATAATTTCACGTATCTTTTCCATGAAGAGTTTGATGAAAAAAATTGGACCAATTATTCTACCATTTAAACCCCACACCAAACATGTAATGACTGATTTAGATGTCAAAATGTGTATTTTTTCGTTTATATACCCAGCAGTAACATCAGTAAGCCTTGAACTGAGAGATATTTTAAACAGTTGAGAATTGACACTTTATGTAACGTGACATTCACTTTCCAATTAGTTTTTCCAAATAAGCATTTCTAAGCGACTCTTCAGGGTTTTCTGAAATAAAATTAATGTTTATGGGTGGTGGCAGATAAATTTTTGCTACAGAAAAACGGGCATTGAATTTATTAATACAATATATTTATGAATATCATTGTTATACTTACTCTCAAGCATAAAAGTGATATTTAGTTCATGGTTTGCATAATCCTCGTTTTTGAATGTTTTTTTTCAATGATGGGTATCTTCCACTGGTCATGGACTCTTTAAATGTTTGTGCAGCCGAACAAACTCGCCGCCGCCATATGTTATTTATATCTCTCGAGCCCTTTTCTAATTATACTATTCTGTAACATAATTTATAAATGTCTTCGCCCAGACAACCTGGCGAAGTAAATAATAATTTACCAAATAATTGAATACAAAAACTAATGCTCAATGTGAAAGAAAGTCATTTGACGGACATGTCAAACTTCATGGTTACTTGATGAAATTAACACACGTAGCAATATCGCGTGATAATGATAAAGCTATAGTTTTTTGGCCTTTAGATGTAACCATTGCATTGACATAGCATGCTACATAAAATATATTGAATTGCTGCAATGTGCAAATTCTAAAATAAAGAAAATCTTACTTCAAAATAAAAAGGTAGGTCCAGACTTTTCTTGAAACACCCTGTAGATGTAGATGAAACAGTAACCTTTTATACTAAACTTTTTTTTTTCCTAACTACAATAAAAGTTACGAAGCTTGAGATGATATCTTGACACCTGTACAGGTTTTTTTATATTTTGCACCATATCTAGAGGTTAAACGATAGGCAATAGGTAAAATGTGTTAATACAAATACTTATAACACCTCATAGTATCTTTAAGGATGTATTTTTAATATACAGGTGTCTCAGAAACAAATGCACTTGGTCCCAAAATAAAAAGCGGAATAATCATATTTTCAAAGTTATTAGTTATAAGAAACATTTTGTATAAATTTAAAATGTCCCACTGATCTATATTAGCCATTTGTGGTAGATATATTAACGTATGCTCTTTAATTCATTTTTCAAAGTTATACTAAATTAAAAATATTTTCGATCTTATAGACATGTGTTTTAAAGTGTAAGTTTACTAACTGATGTAGAGTCTTGTTAACGATTGCTTTTGCTTCATCATAGCTAAAATAATTAATTTCTTATAATAATAGATACAATATTAGCTCATTATGTAGATAAATAAATAAATAGTTAATCGTTTTATAACAACATATTAAAATTATTACAACATGTGCACACACTGTATTATAAATGATGACTGTATGTCTAAACCCTCATACTGATAAATGCCGTTTATAAGTTCGGTAACATTTTTTGATAGTCTGAAATTGTTTTAGTTTCACTACTATTTAAATAACTTCAACATTGTTTTTGCATTGGAATTCATAAATATTTTTTTAGTCAAAGCTAATTTGCTGCTCTTTTTTTTTTAAAAAAAGTAATTGGTTGGTTTTTAGTAAAGATCCCCCCTTTTTTAAATATTTAAAAAATTTTGGGGTTAAATGATTGTGTTGTAGGAATCAAAAAAAAAACATTAGGTTGACCGGGAGATATTTTTTGGGGGATATCAGTGAAAGAGCTAAAAAAAAAGGGCAAAAAACACAGGGGGGAGAATAGATTCCCCTTTTTAATGGGGTCCACTAATATTTTTTTAAAAAAACCCCCCCAAAAAACCCCCTTTTCCCCCAAAAAAGTTCTTTTTTTATTTTAAAATTTGATATCCAAAAAAAAAAAAATTTTGGGCTTTTTTTTTGGAAACTGACACATTTTTAAAAGACCCTTTTTTTTACATCTTCAGGGGATACAAAAAAAGAAAATAGAAAAAAATTTTTTTTATCTTTTTAAATTTTTTATAGTATTTTTTTTTAGAATAAAATTTTAAAAAAATAAAAGAAAATAAAATAAAGTTTTATACATGGTTTTTAATGATATTTAATTTTATAAATTAATAGATCAAAACAAAAAAAAAAAGGAAAAAATTTTTTTTTTTTAAGGGGAAAAAAAACCCTGAAAATTTAAAATTAACATGACCAGTTTTTTTTTAAAATTTTTTCACCCCCCTTTTGGTTTTATAATAAAGATAAAAAAAAAAATTTTAAATTTATTTTTTTAAAAATTCGGGCCACTGAAAAATTGGGGGGAAAATTTTTTTTTTTAAAAATTTTCCAAAATTTTTTCAAAAGGGGGTTAAAAAAAATTAAAAAAAAAGAAAAACATACCTACACAATTATTGGGGGGTTTTTTTAAGATCAAGATGGCATGAAAAACAAATGTCTCGTTTTTTTTGGGGTTAAAAAAGGGGATGAGGTTTTACTTTTTTAAACATTGAACATATTTGAACGTTATTTTTTTTTTTCGTCAAATTAAGAATATGAGTTACCAGGGGGAAAAAAAGAATTTTTTTTTAAAACAAAATAACGTATCTAGAACAAGATAAAATTTTTTAAACCCGGGTATATTCCGCAATCGTATACCATTTTTAAAACAATCAGATATATTGGAAACATATTTCAAAAAAAATTTTAAAAAAAGGGTCGGGGCTGAATTCCAATAAAAAAATTTTTTAATTTTTAAAAATTCGCTTTAAAAGTCCAGATAATTTATTACCCAAAAAAAAAAATTTTTGGGGAAACCTAAAAAGGCCCGTTTTTGATGCAGAAAACTAATTAAAAAATAAATTTTTTTAAAATTTATACTACTGTTTTTAAAATAATTATCATCCATATAAATTTATCCCGGGTTTTAAAATTTAACAGAGAAAATATTGGGGAAATTTTAAACTTTTCAAAAAAGACCCCAAAAAAACCCCCAATTTTTTTTTAAAAAACATTTTTTTTACTGATAAAGCAATATTTACATCAGAAAGGGGTTTAAATTTTTACAAGGGGAAAAAAAGGGGGGTTGGTGGGGGAAATTGAAAACCCAAAAAAATGGCGTTTTTTATTCAAAAAAAGCACAGGGGGGGCGGATTTTTCAAAAGTTCAGGAATATTTTTTAAATTTTTTTTAAATGAAATAATGTGTACAGTATACATTTATGTTTTTTTTAAAAAAAATTTTTTAAATTTTTGGGCGTCCCCCCAAAAAAAAGGCATTTAAAGACCCTCAGTAAAAAATTTCACAAAATATTTATAAAGTTTTAAAAAAAAAGAAAAAAAAATCATCTAATCGGTTTTTTTTTTTTTGTTTACCTTTTAAGATAGGCGGTATTTTTTATTTTTGGAAAATTTTTAAAAAGGGGGAAAAAACGTTCCCTTTCCCCTTAAAATTTTTATTGCAATTTTTTATAAGATAAAAAAAATTTATAAAAAAAAAAATTCCAAGTAAGTAAATTTTTTTTTACTTTTTAAAGTTAAACCCTTTTTTTAACCCCGGCCCGGGCCAAAAAAAAAAAAAATTTGCCCCCTTGGCAATATTTTTTTTTTTATGTTTTTTTTGTACCTCCAATGTAATATATTAGCACGCTCTATTAATTTTTTTTTTTTGAAATTTACGCCAAAACAAAACCTTTTTTTTGGGGAACGTCCTAAGTGTTTCCCTGAATAAAAAAATTTTAAAAATTTTTCGCAATTTTTGCAAAAATTTTTTTTATTTTTCGGGACAACTTTCAATTTAAGATAAACCTATTACCCCTATGCTTATCATTTTAAAATTTAAAAAATTTTTTTTTCTTGACAAGAGAAAGACGCCCGTTTTTTTTTAGGAATGGATAACATTTTTTGGGGTTTTTTAACCCGTTCCTTGTTTTTTTATTAATTTTTTTTGTACATTTGGGGTAGGGGAACTCCGGTGTAAAGAGATACCCGATCGCTTACGTTTAAGTGGAAAATTTAAAGAATTGCTTGCGGCTTTTTTTTGAAACCCCCATTAACAAAATAAAACAAAAAAAAAAGGGCAAAATTTTTTAAAAAATAGTTTTTTTTCAATTTAAAAATTTTAAAAGCTTTTTCCCCGTTTTTTAAAAGGGGTTTTTGTTCTGAAATAAAAGGTTTTCCCCCGTTTTAAATTTTAAGGGCAAGGGGGTTTTCCTTTAATCAGAGACTTGCCCGCTTTCTTTGTTACTTGCCAAAAAGCTTATTAAAAAAAATATTTTTTTTTAAAAAATTTTTGACGAAAAAAAAAGGTATAAAGACGAATAAAAAACCCCCCTTTTTGAAAAAAAATTTTCAAACAGATGACTTGCCAACTTTAGTTTCCGCTACATATTAAAAAAACCCCTTTTTGTATATTTAATTTTTTAAAACCCCCAAAAAAAACATGATTAAATTTATTAGTTTATGTTAAAAAGATAGTAATACTATTAAAATAATTTTTTAAAAAAAAAATAAGAACTAAAAATGTATATACAAGGTAGAAAAAAAAACACAACAAAAAAAGCAAAATTTCACAACAAAAAAATTTTAAAACTTGGGAAAAAATTAAAAAGGGTTAAACCTTCGACCCCCCACACTAATGTTTAAATATTCAAAAATTCCAAGAGGGGGAAACCCGAAACAGGCAAACACTTCCAATCCAAAAAATTTTTCCCCGGGCCAAAAAGTACAAGCTCCACCAACCAGGTTCGTTTTTCGCAACGGGGAAAAGGGCCTTTTTTTTGATTTTTGCCAGTTTAGACAAAACCCAAAAGGTCTTTGTAAAAAAATTTTCCTAATAACATAATATTCCTTAGAAACAAAATGGGGTAATAAAAAAAAAAATTAAAAAATTTTAAAAACCTTTTTTAAAATTTTTAGTTTTTTTTTTAATTTTTTATTTTTTATTGTAAAAAAAAATTTTTAAAATTAAAATTATTTTCTTGAGTATATAGTAGTTAATAATTTTTGCTTTTTTTTAAAAACAAAAAACACACGTTCGAAATAGTTTAAATTCCTTTCGCTGCTACAGTTAAGTTTTGTGGCCTATTATAAACGCGAAAAAAAAAATTGGGAAAAATTTAAAAACCCCCCCAAAAAAGGGAGATAAAAAAAAGGGCGAAAATTCCCTTTTTGTTTTAAAAAAATTAAATGAAAGGGCCAATTTGTGAGGGTATTTGAATTGGCAAGAGTTATGTAAATCGTTTTTCAGAACAATATAGAGAATCTGTTAGAAAATCCCCCAAAATTTAACAATATGACCTTTTATTGGGGAAAAACGATAGTCCCCCCTCACACAATGTCTTGCCAGTAACTTGATATTTAAATGATTATGAATTTTTGGGTTGAAGACATGGTTTAATTTTCGTGGCCAGAATAGCCCCGACAAACCCCCCGGGGAAAATATTTTTGAGGTTTTTTTAAAAAAAAAATTTTTTAAAACAGGACAGAATAAAGAAATTTTTTCGGCCATTAATACAAAATAAATAATTTTAAAGGGACCATCCACTTTGTTTTAGGGGGCATTAACGATAAGTTTAAAAATATTTTGAAATGTTTAAATAATTAGGGGGGTATATAGAAAATACTTAAAATTTGTTTTAATTTTTAAGTATATTGTTTTTCCCAAATTTTTCAATTTATGTCTTCCAATTAATTTTTTTAGTTTGATTTCCAGTAATTTGGTTTTTTTTTTTTATAATAAATTTTTTTAGCTGCATACCCCAAAAAACGTCATCCTGTTGTTAAGTAAAAAAATACAGAATTTTTTTCCTGCCTCTTTATTTTCGCGTCCAGCTTTTGAACTAAATTTTTTAAAAAACCACCAAATATAGAATATTATATTTTTTTAAAAAAAGAAGTCAGGGGAGAATTATCTGAAAAATATAAGGTATTCCATTTAAAAAATATAACCTTATTCCGGATTTGTTTTGGGAACCCCGATATTAAAAAATGTCCTGAAAATACTAAGGGGAAAACCCAAAAAAATTTTTATTTACCTTTTTTTTTATTGCCCCTTTTTTTAACCCCAGGTATGGGGAAAAAAAAAAAAAAACCCCTTTTTCCGAATTGTGTGACTCCGCTTGAAAATAGACTGATGGTTTTTTAGAAAGGGGTTTTTTGAATATTTGGAATAAAAAAAAAAAAAACAAAAAATTTTTTTTTTCCTATTTTTTTAAAAGGTTTTTTAAAATTTTTTTTTTTTTTATTTTAGGTATTTTATTACTCAAAAGCCCCCCTTCAAAACTCCCCCACCCAGAGAGGCAAAATTTTTTCCCCCAAAAAAACGGAATAGGTTGTATCAGGGGGATAATGATTTTTTGATATCGATACCTTTTTGGGGGCAGAAGGGGGGGGAGAACGTTACTTCTTTTCTTTTTGAGGAATGTTTTCTTTTCCATATTTAAAAAACCCTCTCGTTTTTGAAAAGGTGTTTTGGGGGATTTGGGGGGTTTTAACTTTGGGGTACTCCCAAAAAGGGGAAAGGTGTTCGCGGGGAAAAATATATATTATACTTAACTATTATTAATGTATACATACTGGGGTCATTGATAATATTGCAAAAGTTTTTCCCCCGTTGTTATCATTTCCCGGGGAAATCTCCCGGATAAAAAAAACCCCTATATTCTTTCTTCGGAGCTATTAGTTTTCGAAGAGCTCCTTTGGGGAATTTTGGGGTTTTTAGACAGAATTATGAACCACCGGGTTTTTGTTTGTGATACTCATGACCAATTTTCCCCCGGGGGAAATTTTAAAAACTTTTTAAAAAAAAGTTTTTACAAACCTTAAACTATTGAATAAAAATTAAGTAATTTTTTTTAATGCTTATTTTTTACCGTCTAAAAAAAGTCACCAAATGTTAGCCCCCCAAGTTCTGTAGGGTCAAATGGTAAAGAGGAATTTTCTCCCGTCACCAACAAAAGTTTCCAATAAAAGTTAAATTTTTTAAAAACTTTAACAGGGGGTCTGTGAAGTCTAAAACACTCGCGAGCTGACGAATTAAAAAAATTTTCTTTTTCCTATTCAGCAGTTTAAAAAATTTTTTTTAAAAAGACGTGTTACTAGAAATCAGCTTTTTCATCCGTCAGCAAAAAAGTTCTTTTTAATAGGATGATGACAGATTTTAAAAAAATTTTTAAATTTTCTTTTGGGGAAAAATACAGGTGATTGCTAAGTAGAGGCCGAAAAATGAAAAATTTTAATTAACTTTTTATCGACGGGTTTTAAAAAAAGGGGTTTTCACACGCTAAACAAGTTTTTAAAATTTGTATTTGCGCACAATTTAAAAAAAAATTTTTTTTTTGGACAGGGGTTTTGTTTTTCAATATGATTTATTTTGTCATTTACGTTTGACATAAGCGAAAAAACCCTTTTTTTACATGGCATATGAAAAATTTTCACACAGTCCCAAAAGAAAAAAAATTAAAAAAAAAAAAAAACGCATATTAATCCTTATTTTCGGTCGTAGAAAAGATCGTGTGCAAACTTTTTAAACTGCCCCGTGTACACTGTATATTACACCCCCCCTTACGGCTCGTGCAAAAACCCTTTTATACTCGGGGCAAAGAGTTTTTTTTAAAACTTGTTGCACAATATACTATTTAATTCTAAATCAAAAAAATGAATATTTTTTTTTCAAATTTTTCTTCGTTTCCAAGATATTTCACTATACAGTTTTGCAAAAAAATTTTTTTTCCCTTTTCGGGGGAGCGTGCGGAAAGTCCATTTTTCCCCCCATTTGAGTAAAGTTTGCCCCCTTTTTCCCCAAGGTTTGGGGAAAACTAAACATTTTTAAAATCTCAGGAAACAAGATTTATATGTATTTTAGTAATTGTAGGCTATTTCATCCCCAAAATACGAAGCCATTGCAAGTTTTAGTTTATTTTTTTTTTTTGTTTTTTTTTTTGAAATTTTCAAATTTCAACTAAAACCCCAAAAAAAAATTTTTTTAATTGCCCTGTTTTTAAATTTAATAAATAATTATGAAAAAATACAACAATATGTAATTTTTGGGGATTTTTAAACACATGTCAGATTTTTTTTTTTTTTTTTTTAATAAAAACCCCCTTTTTCAAAAAAAGAATTTTAATAAAACAAGCATTTTAATGAAAAGGCGTCATAGTATCTTTTTTTTAAATTTAAAAAAAAACCCCCCAAAAATTATTATTTAAAATGAGTAGTTCCGATAGGGGCCCCCTTTTATCCTGGGGTGCAGAAAACTAAAAATTTAATTTATTACCAAAAATTTTCCCCCAAAAAAATGAGAATCAATATAGTCATTTCGAAAAAAAAGGGGCTCCAGCAAGGGGACAAAAGTATTAAAGAAGAAGTGTTCTTGGCCTATTTTTGGGGGGTTTCAAAAAAATATAAACCTAATACTTATGGAGTGAGTAATTTTTTTAAAAAGTGTCCCCAAAGTGAAAAAGGGAAAACCCTTTTTTAAAAAATATTTTTCCAAAAAACACTTTTTTTTAAAAACCAAAAATGGGATACCGGCCAAAAAAAAAAAAAAAATTTCAGCAAAGAAGAAGTTTCAAGATTCATGAAAGAAGCACCTGATAATATTTACCTTCTAAAAACCCGATGCTAAAATTTTTTGGGGTTAGCGGGGTTGTGGGAAAATGAATTAAAAAAAAAATGATTGATAACATAAGGAAAAATGAAAATTTGATAGTGGTAAAAATTTTCCCCCCCAGAAAAAAAAAACACTTCCAGAATCTTTGTGGTGTCCGATGAAAACAAATAAGATTTTTTTTGCAATTGTACCGTAAATATGAAATTTTTGGAAAAAAAACATCCCCCCCAAAAAAGGGTTTTTTTGTCCAGTATAAACAAGGAGCTTTTCAGACCAAAAAGTGTGGGAATAAATTCAATGGGGGAAAATGACTTCAAAAATTCCCATACCAAAATTTAAAAAAAACCAGAAGAGTACACTGGCATATTTTTTTTCGACCCCCCGATTTTTGTTAGCGGATTTGGAGAAGGAATTACCAATGTCAAGCGGGGTTTTTTTGGGGTGGAAATCAACGGCTGTAGCTGGGAGTTACATTGATGAATCCACAAAAAAAAAAAAAAAGGGTATGTCGAATTTAAAAAAGGGGGCCCCGGGGAAAAAATCCCCCCTGAGTTAAAAAAAACCTTCATCGGCCGTACAATAAGGGGTTTATAAAAAACCCGCTAAATGAAATTTAAAAGGTTTTGCAGTTAATTTACAATATGCTAATAACTTTCTTTTTTTTAAATGTTATCAACCCCAAAAAAATTTTTTTTTTAAATATGTTGTAGTAGTTTTTCAGATTAAAAAAAAATTTAAAAAAAAACATTGCTTTTTTAAAAATTTTATTATCTGACGCTCGTAGGAAAAAATTTTTTTCCAAAAATTTGCAAAAAACTTTTCCGCACTTGATGCAGTCGCGTGGGGAAAAAAAATCTATCACTTTTTTCACTTGTTAGGAAAATTTTAAAAAAAAAACAAAAAGGGGGTCGCCCCCTTGTTGGCGCTTAAAAAATTATTATAAGAAATCAAGTTTGACCCCGTTAAAAGGAATCTTGTCAATCCGTTATTGGAAAAAAAAAAAAGAGAATAAAGTTTACTAATGAAGAATACGGTGATATTGTTTATGTGTTTGTGATTTTTTCCAATACCGATTGGGGGGTTCTAACTTTTTTTATCGGTCAAACTTGATTTTTTTTTACGTCATGGTTTAAAAGGGCCCCAAAAAAAAATTAGCGAATTTTTAATGTGATATAAAATTTTTCTTTGGCAAAACTTTACGGTGAAATATCTTGGGGAAAAAAAAAGGAAAAAATTTTTTAAAAAAAAAATATTCTTGGTTTTCGATCCAGAATTTTAAAAAATTAAAAAATCTTTATTTTTTGCCTTCCCTTTTTTAAAAACCCCCCCGGGTATACCCAATTGTAACAAATATCATATTGAAAAAATCAAGATTTGTATTTTAAAAAATTTTAAATTTTTTAAAAATTAAAAAAATTCCCCCCAAAAAAATTCGGGGGTTTATGGCGTCGATT
>JAHBCN010023616.1:0-12514 GCA_019359885.1 Listronotus oregonensis | reverse complement strand
AAAACTTTTTTTGACGTTTGTTTCCGATCATCATAATAAAGCATTTCGGTTATCGCATGTTACCGAAAAAATTATATACGATGCTCTCTATTTAAATAAATTTTGCAGCTCAATTAAGTCGACCGTAATGTGTGACGGACCGGACACATAAATTTGATTCTGGTTACTGTTAACAAAAAAACTTGTTTCGGCGTATAAAATACTTTCTATATTGCAGATAATTTTCCCAAAATAGTTTTTTTACAACACTAGTTAATAATGGAACATTTAAAAAAATAAATAAAAATATTAATTTTTTAATTTTCATTTTTTTTTAAATTTGCAAAATTTACAAATTATTTTTTTTTAGTTTTCAAATATTTCCAATCTTAAAGTTTATTAAAAAAAGGACAATTTAAAAAAAAAAAAAAAATGTCAATTTATCGTATTTTTTTTTATTTAAAAATTAATGTTTTTTTTAATTATTTGTCTTAACACGTTGAATATGAATCAGATCACCAGAAATTGCTAAACTTTATTGCATTTTATTGATAAAAACTTGAAAAATATCCGTTTTTATCTTTAAAATAAAAATTATCACCGACATTTTTTTGGTTTTTTCCTAAAAGCTTTGTGAATGGAACAAAATGAAAAAAAAAAGTCATGTCAATATCTCTATTTTTCGATTTTTTATAGCCTCGATTCTAAACAATTACCAAAATATACATTATACAGTTATAAATCCAAATAGAAGTATTTTATGTAAATATAAAAATCTAGAGTTGCTTTTTTTACTTCTTCAAGCAAATAAAAAAATAATAATAAAAATCTGCTTCATCCAACCCATATTATTCTATCAGTATAATAGTTCTGGATAGTTATCTTAGAGGAATTTTTAATTGTGCTACTTGTTTTTTTAAAAATATTAAAATTAGGACAATTTTTTTTTAACATAGGTGATGAAAGTTAAACTAACTTATCCAATATTACAAATAAACACTAATATTATTATTGTTTGAAATAGTAAACAGGTTTGAAAATTCCAGAATGTTGCCAATAAAAATACAAGAGTCACAGTTACCTCTAAGAAACTTCTTTAAAATTATATAATATACAAATTTCATAGACGGACTCCTTGGATCAAAATACAAAAAAAAGTTCTTATAAACATATGTCTCCAACTTCATAACTTTTTAATCACTGGGCTGTTAAGTTTTTAAAAAAAGGAATAAAATTATTATATAATAGGATAAACATAGACGTATGAATTGGGGATAGAGGTTAATATTTTTTAAGGCTTTCTTAAAATAATATTTGTACAGTACATTTCACAATAATTTGTTGATTTCTCGTTTTAACTGCTACTGTAAGTTGCAAAACTCAATAAACTTTGGGTATCCGCATGTAGGTCCGGACTTAAAATTTCCTTTATTTATTAATGTAACTTTTTTTTGGTATATTATGTAGGTAGGTAGGTAGGTTTAAAGTGAGTGGGTATAACACCCTTCCACCGCGGTATATTATGTTGGTTAAAGACAAATTGCAGGTTTTTAATATATATGTAGAGCAGTCTTTTCATTTTAGTTTATCACTCGTTTGTCAAGGTATTTTCGTGTGTGTTATTGATGATCCAAAATAGCAAACCCTAAATATAAAAAGTAGGTTCGGGACCTGTATCCTTAAAATCCCCAGTGACTTTTGAGGGGGATTTTGGGGGGGTTGGGGTTTTCGGGTTTTGTGCCCTGGGAAATTTTTAATCACGTGTTAAGAATATCACTATGCAAAGTTTAAAAACCATTGGATAAAATTTATTTTCCATAAAAAATTTGCAAGATCCATTAAAGTGCGTTTATCTCGAGGCTGTTTCTAGAGACTTAAATAGATAATTTTTTGATGCAGATGGATTTATAGTAACTTATTTTTTAATAAACGGTCAATATTCTAACCCTAAAAAAAGTTACGACATTTAATACAAGTGAGGTGGGCCCGTAGCTGGCGCCCTCTAGTAGCAACATTAAAAGCGTGGACAAATTTAAATTTCTCGCCTTAGAAAACCCCAGATCCCAAATTTTGTACCACTAGGTTTTGGTTTAAAGAATTATTAAAAAAAAACGAAAGCAAAATTAAAAGTTTAACACCCTGTATCTTTGTTATTATTAACTTTCGAATAAAGTAAGTTTACGTAAATTGCATTATTTTGACCCAAGGAATCTGCTGTTGCCTGTGTCCCATTACTTTTGGGACACCCTGTATAGATGCCAAACTAATTTTGTATAAATAAAAGAGTTTGTCTTTAAGCTTAAACTTTGTAGATTCTTTTTTTATTGTATACAAAGTAATTTAAATTCAACTTACATTGCATTTTTATTAGGATTTTAACAGCTCTCTCCTTGTTTGATGTGTTACCGTGCTTTTAGTAGCATTCTACGTTTCCCTTTAATTTTTGAGGATAAGTTCTTAATCATCCCGTATATTCATACCCACTTTTACATTTTTTCCGGATTATTTACATAAGTACATATTCCTTACTTTACTGTAATCGTTGGCCTCTATTTCTAATTGTTTGTATCACAAAGCCCATATTTATGACATGGTTATTATAACCGCCATCCGAGCAATCAATTTTAAAAATACACGCAAGTCCCAGGTGTATTTGACGCAGTTATATTTACAATGTACTCGTGAAACGAAACCGCTTCGACGTCATGCTTAGAGGAGAAAGCTGTAATTTTTCTATAATAATACCACGGTCGATGGTGTAACGTTATTTCTAATATCATCACCTAATCTTTAAAAAATATTTATTCCAGTAATTGGCAGAAATATTATATCATAACAAAATTAGGATAGGTATACATAGGTTTGGGCATTTAATCCTCCAAAAGCTCTTTCCTGTAAATGAACGAATTTATTTATATTTTTTCACACCTCATATCTTTCGGAAAGATCATAAATTGTAAGTTTAAATAATCTTATGTCAGAAGGAAGGAATACAAATTGTGGTGTTCTTCAGGGTCTGTTCTTGGTCCTTTTAATATTTTTATTCCGGGTGTTTCAAATTCGACTCTCACCATTGGGATCTCGGAAACTATAGGAGATACGAAGATGGTTAAATTGGGGCAAAGTTGGGCATTTATGTGACCAACAATATACCGTTTAGAAAGTTTGAAAATTCCGAGTAATTCCGGAGATATCCGGAAAAAAACGAAATTTTGGAAAATCGTTTTATTTTTTTCCTGGGTTTCTTTTTCAACGAATTCCAAAATAAATAATACATTTGCATTGTCACTTTTTCCGCTCTATCGAATGGTGTTCATAGTTTTGCAACTCGACGTTTCGTTTTTGCGTAACCATCATCAACTTTTTTTCTTATGGACGCCATATGGAATTCCACAAATTTGAATGGCCTTTTATCACATTTTCAACGATGTATCATAAGTTACCCTTGTTGCCGGAAAATCCGAAAAATTAACTACAATATTTTTATAACGTAGTTGGCTTTGATTTCTCAAATCGGTGACGTGTAAATGACATTCTGTGTTTACTGTCAGTTGTGGTGTCGTTAAAAATGGAATTCACCAATGAAGAAAAACGAGATATGGTAAAACTTTATTACAAGAATGATAGGAACAGTGTGAAAACATCGGAAGTGTATCTTAACTCGTATTCCGAAGACGACAACCTCATCGAACTTTATTCAAAGGGGACGGATAGAAACTTCGCTGATTATGGTTCGTTTGAAAGCCTCTAGACAACAAAATGACAACCGAATGGTTTAAATAACAGAAAATTACTAAAAACTAGAACTAAAAAATTATAACAAATGTTCAAAATGCTGCCCGTCATTTCTAAACAGATCGCCACTCTTCTCTGTATGTTATTAACTGCGCGATTTATTTCTCTCCTTCTTAATCTTCCAAACTCCCTAACGATGTTGAGTCGATATTTTGGTATTCGCCTTGCCCATAAATTCGGTTTTTCAACGTACCCCATAAAAATGTATCGAGGACATTGAGATCTGGAGACCTAGCTGGCCATCTTACCGGCCATTATTCCCAATCCACCTGTCACCAAACCTTTCGGAAAGATAATCAGATACTTGTCTTGTGTTGTGAGGTGGAGCACCATCGTGTTGGAACCAAATACTGTTGTAGTTTGCTAATGGTAAATCGTCCAAATAGTCTTCAAAAGTTGACGTCAAAAACTGATAATACATTTCAGCGTTCAAATTTCCGTTGAAAAAATAAGGTCCCAAAATTCTATTTTTATAAATGCCTGCCCAGACATTAAGACTGAATCGCACTTGGGTCAGTAATTCTCGAAACTGCCGGGGATTGTTTATGTTCCAAATGTGTTCATTGTTTCGATTAAATATTCCACAATTGGTGAAAGTGCTCTCATCTGTACAAATAACATTTTCTAGAAAAGCTGGAAAATCGGGTCGCCTTTGTAGCCAATCACAAAATTGTAATCGCCTTTCAGAATCACCAGGGTGCAGTTTTTGCGATATGTGGATTTTGTAGTATTTGAAACCACTTTTCCTGATCTCTCTCCAAACAGACGTGTGCGAAGAAACATCCAAATCAGTGTGTATCTGGCGTGTGGATTTACCTGGATTCGTATTTATCTACAAAATATGTATTAGTTTTTCATAAACGGTTTAATATTTTTTTACAGTTGATCGCAAAGTAACTAATTCCTAAATTCGAACTAAGTCATAAAGTCGACGCATGCCAGGTATGTATTTGAAAATTGCCGCGTTCGTCAACATTTTTTCCGAATAGATAATCGATTAGGTACTTTGCGTCCTAAAACGAATGTTAACATTAATTATACCTCATTTACGATGTTTTTTTACTTTCCTCATCCATTCTGTCCCCATATTTTTGTCTGGGCTTTTCAAACGAACCATACTCAGCGAGGTTTCTATCCAATAATTTGAATAAAGTTCGATGAGGTTGTCGTCTCTCGGATACGAGTTAAGATACACTTCCGATGTTTTCACACTGTTCCTATCATTCTTGTAATAAAGTTTTACCATATCTCGTTTTTCTTCATTGGTGAATTCCATTTTTAACGACACCACAACTGACAGTAAACACAGAATGTCATTTACACGTCACCGATTTGAGAAATCAAAGCCAACTACTTTATAAAAATATTCTAGTTAATTTTTCGGATTTTTCAGGCAACAAGGGTAACTTATGATACATCGTTGAAAATGTGATAAAAAGGGCCATTCAAATTTGTGGAATTCCCATATGGCGTCCATAAGAAAAAAAGTTGATGATGGTTACGCAAAAACGAAACGTCGAGTTGCAAAACTATGAACACCATTCGATAGAGCGGAAAAAGTGACAATGCAAATGTATTATTTATTTTGGAATTCGTTGAAAAAGAAACCCAGGAAAAAAATAAAACGATTTTCCAAAATTTCGTTTTTTCCGGATATCTCCGGAATTACTCGGAATTTTCAAACTTTCTAAACGGTATATTGTTGGTCACATAAATGCCCAACTTTGCCCCAATTTAACCATCTTCGTATCTCCTATAGTTTCCGAGATCCCAATGGTGAGAGTCGAATTTGAAACACCCGGTATATAAATGATTTAGCTTTACTGAATATAAAAAGAATTATTATTATTTTTTTATCTTGGGACAGTCCACGAAGGCCGATGCCTAAGTACTAACGTACCGTGGGTGTCTTAAGTGTGGTGAGAGGGAGTTTATTTACACGGGACTTAAATATTTGGAGATTGGGAGGAGAAGGAAACACTTTTGCGGGCAGCAGGTTCCATAGTCTTAATACTCTAGGGATGAAGGAACGAAGAAAAAAATATATAAGATCGACAGATCCCCTACAGCTCGACGGTGGACAAGGAGACGGAGCCTTTCTGTGAGCGTGGGATCATTAACAAGACGAACGGCTCTTCTTTAAATGGAGTCCAGAATGTTAAGTGTTGTAGGGGACGCCATTTCTCAGACATGAGAACAATATTCTAAAGAGGGTCTGATTTGGGATACATACAGAGTATACAGATTGGACGAAGAGAAATACTTTCTGGCTCGAAAGAGGAATCCAAGCTTTTTTGAAGCTGCCGACGCTATGGATGTAATGTGTTTGTACCAGTTGAGGTAATTCTAAAAAGTAACGCCGACAAGATTAAACGACTCTTTGTTCTGCAGAACTTGGCCGCTCATATGTAACGAGCAGCATTGGCAGACTTTTTTCGCGACAGCGAACATGACTGGCGCCCCAATCCAAGAAAAGTTTAAGGTCTTGTGAAAGAGATATTTGCATTGACCTGCGCTTTTTTTCCAAAGAATTACATGGTGGCTTAAAAAATTGAATACTAGAGTGGAGGGTACTATCGCCAGCAAAACTATGAATGGGATTGATTGTGGAGTTAATTTTTATTTTTAAATTTAAAAAAAAGAGTATTTTTTAATTTTATATCATACTATTTTTATTATTTTTCCTTAAAAATCCCGAAAAAATACAATTTCAAAAAAAGGTTGGGATATTATGATTAAAAAAACTGACTTTTTTATTTTTTAACTAAAAAATTTCATCATGAAATTGATTTTTTGTAATTTTTTATTTTAATTTTAAAATATCCACTGAAAAATAAAACTCACTGAAAAAAAACATTGGAATGAGTAAATTTTTCGAATTTTTAGAATTAAAAATAGGTGAAGCCACACATCTAAACAATTACCAAAGTTTTTTAAAAGTTTAAGGAATAAAAAAAATTCCATGTGTCCAACTTTTTGGCGGTCACTGTATAAGTAAAGGGACAGATCTACCTAAAACTTCCAAACCAAAAAGGTAAATTTTAAAGCACTATCTCTTGTCGAAAAACAAAACTTACTAAACCACCAGCTAAAAATATTTACACACTTTTATTTCTTTACTTCATTTACTGCCCTCCACGCCATTTATCATAATACAAACCCCTTTACCATATCAAAGGCTGTCATTTTATGCATATGATCCTATTTAAACCTTTAAAAATTAAAATTAAACCTACCTTTGTGAGCCGTATGAAAGGTGTTTCCTGATGATTGCTGTATGTGCCCCGAGGCGAAACGTCCGATCGTGCTTGCGTGCGAGTAAAGGGCACTTCCGAAAGTCGGCCCCCCGGGGAATAGAGAGTACACTCCATATTTACTGAGTCCTGAAAACAAAAATACAAAGTGTATTAGTTGTGGCGTTAGCAAAATGAAATAATTGTACTATTGTTTCTAAATTGTAACACAAAATATAGTACACTATTCCAGAAAAAAAAAGTAAAGGCAATTTTTTTACTTATTAGGCCCACGGCAAATTTTATTAAAATATAGTACACCGGGGTTTTTTGGGGCGCTGATCACAAATCAAAAGTCAAATTTTGTCGAAAACTTTTAGTTCCTAATAAGTTTTAACACACTACTCGGATTTAACCTCAAAAATTTACAAACTTTCCTAAAATTCCTCCTTCTTGAACCTGGTCACAACCACAATGAATGATTTCATAGTAAAACACCTTTAATTTTACAGGATAAACTTATTTCCACGGTTATTTACTTATTACTTTAACTAAAAAACACATTTAAAAATTTTATTTTTATCTTTAAAAAAAAATCAACGAAATTATCTAGCGACTTTTAGATAGATAAGTTGGTACAACTAAAAGGGACAAATTTAGAATTTAAATTGTTTTTACCAGCCCTAAGACTTTACTTTTCATCTTGACATAAATAAAAATAGGACAGTTGAGTTTCCTGGATATATCAACGCAATCTTTTCTTCGTCAAATTTAAATTTTGTATTTGTACTGATAATGTTTCCACCAGTAAACAAAAATCTTAAAATCCGTTTTCAAAGCAGACAATTAATTATTTTGTAGATATACGAAGCAGGTTAAAAATATGTTATTAAAGTTATTATTTTAAAATATAAATTTCGGCGGTACACTATGAAATGAAATATTGTGCATAATTCGTCCAAAAAACCTTTTTAGTAAAGTTAATGAAGTATTTTAGTTGGAAGTCCTTAAAATCAACTTCCATTTTGATAATTTTTGTTTTAATAATTTTGTTTTTCCATATAATTTAAAATCAAAAATCTTTTGGAGGAGGCAAACAAGTATTTATATTGTTTAAACAATATTTATGATATTTAAATGAAACAATTGTCGTTATCGTTGTAACTCTTTAAAAATTGATTTTCGTCATTTTTAGACAGAATGTTTTTTAAAAATACTTCAATTTCCTACAAAAACGGTTTAAGTTTCAAAGATATGGTGAACTTTAATTCCGTAGAGCAAAAATTTTACTCAATTTTCGGACTGTAATAATTGCTTATAAGATATTTTTTATATAATAGTAACATAAAATGAATATACATAACAAAATTAAAAAATTATATATTTGTTTAGGATTTAAACTACTCTGAAAAACATATTCTATATTAGGCATTTAAGAAAATATGATAAAATTTAAATAAATTAAATTTTATGAAAAGATATTTATCAGAATTTTTGAAGTATTTTATTAAATTTTAAAATTTGTTTGCTTTACTCACATATACAAAAAAAGGAAATTTACTTTTTATTCATATGCTTGCGTATCGGAGATTTTATCTTCTTCAAGTAGTGAGTGGTTATCGCAGTCACTTTCACTGCGAACCCTGCAAGCCGGTGAGCAATGAAAGCCACTTTTTCTGCAGCTGATGCTGAACCGCATTCTGTTTTGCAGGAGCAAAATATGATTTTTAAAACGTTTTCAAGTGCTGCTGGTTGTGCATTTTTGCTGGTTTAAAATAATCGTCTTTTTGCCAACTTCATTTTTAGGGGGATTAAAGAATTAATTTTCCATTGCTGGATTTATAAGTAAATTCTAACACTGATGATAAAGATTTTTTTTTTTTTGAAAGCACTCAAAAATTATGCCTTAAAACGAGTTTATTTCACAAAAACTATGTTAAGTTATTATGGAAATATTAGAAAAGAGCATCTTTTACTTATTCATTCACTGAATGTGATACTACCTTCGCCTTTTATAATAAAGATTAAAATAATTTTATTAAAATTTTAAATAATAATTATAAATTACGTGACCTGAAACTTTTATCGTTAAAAATCAAAGTAATGAAGTACTTTTAATGAGGTGTAAGTTGTATACTTACAATGTATGGTGCTAAAACTGCCAAAAATTTTCATAGCATTAGCTTTAAAAGATAAAAGTGTACAACTTCATTCACTACTCCAACAGAGAATGCAGCAAACAACATATCAGAAAAGTCTACCTATAAGTCCAGCAATGGGAAATTAATTCCCTAATCCAGCGTTTTTCAAACTTTTTCACATATGGAACCCTTTTTAACAGGAAAAAACACGGAACCCTCTTAATGCTGCACAAATAAATATTTTTACACTTTAAATTATAGGAATCGATAGACTCGTAATATCGTTGTAATCAAAGATAATACTACTACGGATAAGATGAACCATTCAATGCTATATTTTTGATACCCCTAATGGACTTTGGCTAACGCGAGCCGATATCCATCGAGAGATTTTCGCGCTATCCTTGAACGAAAGTTAAACAGTGTTGCCGGCAGGCCTTTACTATTGGCGTGATGAAACGCGACTAGAAAATACACAATTCGTTTAGCCGCCCGCTTTCGCTACTTCGTGTTCCGAATAAGGTACAAGCGACAGACATTGACAATGTCGCACATGGTTTCGTACCTCGATTCGCTGGCGCAGGGGTTACCGACTTAATTTTATTCGCATTTACGGAAGCATTGATATCTCCGAACTGATTCAAAACGCCCCATTTAAATGAACCATCTATTCGTAGTAGTATTATCTTTGTTGTAATTTATTTTTTACAAAATATATTAGTAATACACTTAAAAATATTTTATTAAAGAACCTAAAAGAAATTTAAACATTAAATAATAAAAAGGTTTCTTTTATACATAGATAAGTCTATCAATGCAAGAAATGAAACTATTTTCACTCTTCACACAGTTTTTTTTCTTGCGACAGTCCACGAAGGCTGTGGCCGTACTGTACCGTGGCTGTCTGAAGTGTGGTAAGAGGGAGTTTATTCGCACAAGACTTAAATATTTGGAAATCTAGAAAAAAAGGGAAAATTTCTGCGTAAAGCAGGGACAGGATAAAGGAACAAACGAAGTTGAAAGTTGGGGGCCTCTTAAGTTGGACTGTAAAAGGATGTATAAAAGTGGCACTACGTGTTGCTCTGCTGGGAGCTGCCAGAGGAGGAATTATACCCGCCAACTCTTCGGAGCCATGGAAATACCTATAAAAGAGCGACATATACCTTACTGCCTGTCGGTGGGCAATGGAAGGAAGCTTTTTTGTAAGTGTGGGATCATTAATAAGACGAACAGCTCTTCTTTGAACGGAATCAAGAATCCTAAGTGTTGTTTGATGCTCCACCTATAGTTACTGATGCCTCACTGGTCTGGTGGCCAAAAACAGAGGAAAAAACTACACAAGGAAAGTTTCTGAAACTGCAGAGACTTGCCTGTCTGGGAGTTACTGAGCAATGAAATCTTGCCCAACGGCAGCTCTGGAAACAATGTTGAACCTCCTTCCCCTGCACCTGCACATAAAGAGGGAGGCGATACTGAGTGCCTCCAGAGTAATCCAGACACAAAGTATAAAGTCAGGAGACCTGACTGGTCACCTTAAAATTTTGGAAAAATCAAGATTGAAGCTCTGACCAAACCCACGGACATGATGCCTATAGTGCGGGACTTCCAGCGCTTTTTGAAGTGGTTATTCAAGACCGCCAAACTATGAGTGTGAATGAACCAAAGCATGAAAAGGCTCACTTGTCTGGTACACTGATGCATCTAAGATGGAACAAGGGGTTGGAGCTGGTGTCTTTGGACCTAGTGCAGACTATCAAAGTCTCTCGGCAAGGCTCCCTCCATCTTCCAAGCTGAAATCCATGCAATTGATATTTGCGCTTCTGAATGTGCCAAAAAGGCCTTCGAGGCGCAACCAATATATTTTATTGGACAGCCAGGCTGCTTTGAAGGCATTGACTTCATGCTCTTTTAACTTAAAGCTGGCCTGGGAATGCCGACAATCACTAAACCAACTGGCCAAACACAACAGAGTTACTCTGGAGTGGGTACCAGGACATGAAGGAGTGGAGGGCAATGAAATTGCCGATCAACTCGCCAAGGAAGGAGCACAGAGACCATTCTATGGACCTGAGCCTTTCTGTGGCACCACTAGAGGCCACCTCTACGAGGAACTCAGGACATGGGAAAAAAGTCAAAAAGAGACTTACTCGAACAACATCCCAGGACAAAGGCAGGCGAAAAGATTTATTTCGCATTCACCTAAGTATACAAAAAAGCTACTGGAACTTCAAAAAAATGAACTTAAACTGGTTACCGACTTCCTAACAGGACATGGCCCTTGGAGGTATCACCTCAAAAAAATGGGAAAGACTGAGGATGAACATTGTCACGAGGCAAACGAAACTGCGGAACACATTCTCTGTGAATGCAGAGAACTGACCCGACAACAGCTTAAATACCTCGAAGGGGTATATCCTACTCCTAGAGATATTATTCAGCTTGCACCGCGTAGTATCCTGAACTTTGCTAAAGGTATAGGAATTACCGGGCACTAAACAACGAAGGGTATTCACAAAAGATCTCTTTAGGTCGAAGTGAAGGAGGGCTACACTAGAGCCGAGCGACCCCGTTTATTACAATACAATACAATGATGCTCCACTCCTCAGGCAGGAGAAAAACATAGATAATTTAGCAAAATATGAGTTTTGACGATAACATTTAATCAAATAGCGAATTTGCTTTTGATAGTCCGATTATTTACTAGCAAATTTTTTTTACCAGTGTTCCCCTTAAGGCCAATAGCATCTGGTAAATTTAGTGTGGATCTCATGTCCAACTTTTTAAATAAAAAATGTTGAAAATCCAAGAGCTGCCACTGGGTTTTATTGATTCTTGGTCTTATAAAGTTGCAGTCTCATATCGGGCTCCGCGTCCAGCTTATTGCATGCGATATCTACTTATTTTTCGGTAATACGTAAGTCGAAAATCCAGTCAGGATTCTGGACTCAGAGAATCATTTTTTTTCGCGGAACCCTTGCCGAAGTCGTGCGAAACCCCAGGGTTCCGCGGAACATACTTTGAGAAACGCTGCCCTAATCCCTTCCGAAGAATGGGGTTGGCAAAAAGACGATTATTTAAAACCAGAAAAAATATTGCAACCAGCAGCACCTGAAAACGTCTTAAATTCATATTTCGCTCCTGTGACCTTCATTGCTTACCAACTTGCAGTGTTTGCAGTGGAAGTGACTGCGATAACAACCCACCACTTGGAGAAAATACGCAAAATATAAATACATTAAATTTCATATTTGTGTATATGTGAGTAAGGCAGAAAATATTTTTAGCATTTAATAAAATCTTTTAAAAATACTGATAAATAAATCTTCATAACATTCGCAATCGGAAATGCCCAGATTATAGTAGAC
>JAHBCN010023615.1:0-12454 GCA_019359885.1 Listronotus oregonensis | reverse complement strand
TGAAACCTAATGGGTTTATTAGAAAACCTTTAAGAAAATAAATTTTTCCTAGTTTTGTGACGGGTTTAAATTTTAAAATTGTTGATTCAAATCCCAAAGGCCATAGAAGATAATAATATAAAAGAAATACTGACGTACTGACTTATCTTATATAGAATTTATTTCAATATCAAAATAGGTAGTCTATTAGGGGGAACCCTGTATAATTGGATTAGCCTAATAAAGAGGATTTTATAGCTTTCCAATAAACAAACAAAATATTTTTACTTTGCTTACTCTATCATTATTACGCTAGATCTCAATATAGATACTTCGGTTTCGGACTTACTCTAAATGTTTTTTGGATTTACATATACAGAGTGGCAAAAGAATGGCCAAAAAAGGGGTTGTAGAATTTTAATTTTTAAATTTCGCATTTGTTTTATAAAAATTTTTTGCCCCCTCATTTGATAAAATGGTTTAAAAAGTTTAAAATTTTAATTTTCCCGGCAAAATTTTCAAAAACTGATACCTACCAGTTGAATCAAGGTATTTTCTTGACAGCGCTTAAGAGGTATCAATTTAGAGTTATTAAAAAATTTTTTTGTTGAAGTTTTCAATTTGCTTACCCTTGGCTCATTTTAAAAAAAAACAACATTGAAAGTTATAAGGCGTTAAAAATATGAAGAGATCGCAAATAGGTTTTCAATTTTTCTATTAAATCCCAATAGGTCTCCAATATATGTCAACACGGTGTATCAGTATTAAAAAATTCTAGAAACAAGATTTTAAGAAATTCGTTAGACCAGGGCGACCTAAAACAGCAACCGAAGGCTTTAATACGAAACGTCAACACAATGATTCGGATACTAACATTGGTTTAAATGTCTCTATGTGAAAAATTTGTTTAAGAAGGAGAATTTGCACCTCTACAAGATAAAGTTAACAGATCGGGTTTTGCGAGGTATAAAGAGAAAAATTCCTTGAAAAAACATGCTTTTAGGTAAACTATTTTCCTTTAAAAGGGCATTTTTAAGAACAATTATTGTTATTTACCAAAAAAATACCACGGGTTCCAGGAATTCATTTTAAGGCCTAAAAATTTGTTTGAGAAATTCCCTCAACAAAAAAAAGAAAAATTCGTGCAGGTAAAATGTGGGAATAATTTACTGAACATTTATTAGGTTTTTTTTTTCGTATACCAAAAATTTAAAAAAGTTACAGCCATTATGCGCGACTTTTTTGCCACTCTATATAGAGGGCAACAAACATTTAGAAAACCACGATTGTATATTTTGAATATTTATTTTTATCCAAAAAAAACAACAACCCTTTCTTGCAGACAAATATAATGATACCGACGTATTCTCTTGTTAGTTAAGTAATATTATCAAGAAAAGGCGAAAGGTAATAAGAAATAAAATTAAATCCTACATCCTTGTTAACTGTTTTATGGTAAAACATTTTTAAATTTCTTTTTGATTTTCTATGTTTGCCTACCTAATCTATGACTTGCAGTGGGCCTCATATGCCGGGACTGGACCTGTCTAAGTTCTGAAAACAGCCGCGTCTCATGAGGTTGACGTTCTTCTCTTAACCTTATTTCTCTTCGCTCTTTTAGTTTTTGCTGTTGACGCTGAAGCCATGTTAAGTTATTTCCGTTAGTGTATCTGTAATAAGAAATACTTTGTTATTATCTTATTTTGGTATAAATTAATCCTATTTCCATATAAAATAATAAGTTTAACAAAAAATTAAATTTTTTATTTGTGCTTTGAGGAAATACATAAAATTCTTGGAAAAAACTGAGAATGAACAGAATTAAGTACCTACATGACTATAATTTTAACAATAAAAAACAGTAGAAGAAATGATTAAATTAATACAAAGCTGTATAGCCGAATGTTATATGAAGATCAAAAATAAAAAGGGTTATTTTAGTTATAAATATAAAATGAAAAAGCAAACACCCTTTTCCAAAATTGCATTAAATTTTGAGGTCAATTATAGCAACATTGACGGATTTATGATAGTTTTAAAGTCGGTGACCACCATTCTGAAAAAACTACTGAACTGATCGAAATAACTATCAAGTGGTGTCGAGCTTTTTTTATTTTCTAAGTAATAATCTTGCAATAACATATAGGTCGATTTTATTGTAAGAAAAAACGACATTCTAACTTTAAATGAATGAATGATGCAAAAAATTTAAAAATTGATAATATATAATGGATACCCAAACCTTTGTTTTCATTTCGTACTACAGTAGGTTTCTTTATTTTTAAGTTTTTCCGTTCACAAAACTTTCTTACACTGTATTTAATAGTGTCTAAAATTGGTACCCGTTGTTAAGGACATTATAAGTGATATTCCTTTTGCACTGTCGTCATATAATTATTATTGTTGCCATAAAGAAGACAATAGCAATTTTTTGTTGTTCTGAATACCCCATCGACAAGAAAGCAATATAAATTATTCCTAATAGTTAAAATGATAAACTATAACTTTTTACAATATCCAGACGTCAAATTTATTATAACATTTGTATTGTTTTATGGCTTTCTTCATACTAATATGATTTTTTCCTTCAATTGATTTATAATTTAAGCTAAAATATCTGAAAAAAGGTTCACACAAAAAAATATCTTTCGTTATAGCGCATAATATACAGGGTAAAGTTGCCTATATTTTTCGATTGTTTAATGCGATGTTTTATTACTGAGAATTTTAGAAGATAATATGGAAATAAACCTACAATTTTCATAAAAAATATTTTTTTTCTATCTTCAAAAAAAAAGGTCCAGATGCCACGTAAATATAATCAAAGACCCTGTACTCTATTCAATCTTACAGCTTGTTTATTTTTAATATAATAAAAAGCTCAGGACTACTTCTATAAACATATTGAGCACCTTGTAAATAATCATTAGGCCATATTTCCGCATTCTCCTTTTATAAATTTCCGTCTACAATATTCTTAAGGTATGCAGATCTTTAAATTAAATAAATATGACCAGATAAATAAAACAAATTAAGTGTCATTGAACTCGACAGAAGCTTCGTACCGTTCTTGATAAAGAGTTTTCTTAATTTGGAAAGACAGGTAACGAGGCCGCACTATAAAAGAAGAAGCTACCGCTTTATATTACTATTAAATTTCACAGTAAAACCAATTCTCGAGATACTAAGCAAGAGTTAATTTTTTTAAACCAAATTAAAAATTGTGACATTTTTTACTTTTAATAAGTTTTTAAAGATACTTTATTAGAAAGCGAACAATTTTCTGGTTGATAAATATTTAAAATGATCGGATAAGGATTTTAAAGGGCTGTAGAAACCAAAAACAACCGATTTAAAAAATATTTCTTTATCGTAAATGAATTTTTAAATTAAAGTAATATACAAGCTGTTTTGTTTGGTTCCGGTATTTTAACAGCAAACCACCTGTTCCATTTTTTGAAAAGTTCTCGGTGCATAGAACATAAAAAAACAACCATAATCTGCAGAAGTTATGAAAAAAACTATATAGAATAAAAAATATTTCTTTTAAAGCGATACATTTTAATCTAAGTGTAATTTGATGGCGATACTCTCAATAGAACTTTTGTAAAGAATCTATAAATGTAGAAAATGTTTTTTTTTTTTTAAGTTTTTGATGCATTTTTCACATAGGAAAGTCGAATAAACCGCTATAACTGACCATTAAATATATAATATATATATATATATATATATATATATATATATATATATATATATATATATATATAACTGAGACCGCACTTAGATCGACAGCCCGCACACAAACCGTGTTGATGCGCAACTCAACCAAGCTATGCGTACTATATCAGGTACAATAAAGACCACGCCCACCTACTGGCTGCCCGCACTGAGCCACATAGCCCCTCCATCCCTCCGTCGGGAACATGACAGATAGTATAGAAAAATTAACGCTGATCCCGTTCTCCGCTCCCACGTTGAAATTGCCGAAGGAGATATAAATAGGCTTCGCTCAAGAAAACCCCCCCTAAAAACTGCAAAACTGCTTGTCAAAAAAAACTTTAACATAATTGAATGCTGGAAAGAGGACTGGGAAAATAATGCAGCACCTGCCAAGCGGGGCATGCCATGCGTTACACGCAGGCCAGAGGGTTTCAACCAACCAAGACGAGTGTGGTCAACACTTAACAGAATAAGAACGAACTGTGCAGATGCTCCGATTTACTTTTCAGGTGGGGAATAATACCCTCCCCAAATTGCGAATATGACGCGGAAAGACAAACTATTGAACACCTGGTGGAGGAATGCCCGATTAGATTCTACAGTGGCAACCCAGCTGATTTCTTAGTTGCGACAAAAGAGTCAATTGAATATATTTTTAACCTTGATGTTTGTTTGTAGAATTTGGAGACCTGATCTTTCGGAAAATAA
The DNA here is from genome assembly GCA_019359885.1 of Listronotus oregonensis. Lineage (NCBI taxonomy): Eukaryota > Metazoa > Arthropoda > Insecta > Coleoptera > Curculionidae > Listronotus > Listronotus oregonensis. The sequence continues at coordinate 8,044 of JAHBCN010023615.1, read as the reverse complement.
TGTTTATAATATCTTCTTTAAATAGGCTGAAGGCGGACGTGTCCAAGGAGTATTTTTTAAAATCGCAGTTTACACAGTTTGTAGTGAGATTTTCTAATCCGTTTAATAACTTTAAATCGTGAAATTACAGTTTAAACGCCATCCAAAAAAACACTGTAAAATATTTAAATCACGATTATTTTTTAAAAAAGTCGTCGGACAGCCTCCGCCTTTAGCCTGTTTAAATAACATAATAAACATTTATTTAAAAAAAGATGGCTTTATTAATTTAAAAAGGTTCAATTTTTTTTCAAAAAATGGTCAAATTTAGCGGTTTTCAACTCTGCGAAAAAATGAACCGATAAGGTTTTATACGAAATCATTTTGTTTGTCTCTCAATTCTCCACTTAATCATATTGCAATGAAATGTAATCGGCAAGATATTTTGCAACGCATGGAGTTTCGTTCATATCAAGCATATGCTGACGATATTCAATTAATTATTAATGATCTGTCAAAGAAACACAACCTTTTATTAAACCTAAAAAGTCATGGGTTTTTTACTTTGGTGAGGCTGATCGCCTTAACGATTGATGGATAAACAACTGTGCCGGAGGTAAAATCAGCGAAATCGTAAGGGGTCATAAAAAGATAGTGGTCCTAAATTTAATGAACATAACTCCCTGATCAGAAAGGCATACTGCAATTAAAGATTTACACATACCAACCACGAGATTCTATCCAAGAAGTTAAAAGTCATGCTTGTTGAAACCCTGGTACTTTCATTTTTTAACTACTGTTCCTTTGTTTATGGTCCGTTTTTGACTTTGAATATCAGCGGGAGGATTTAACGGATTCAAAACTTATGTTGTCGTCTTGTGTGTTCCCTGCGCAAGTTTGACCATGTACCAGAAAGTATCAGGGATTTGAAATGGCTAAATTTGGCAAATAGAAAAAAATGTGCAGTTTGCCGTTTTCTTGCATAAAATTATGACCTCTGGTATTCCTGCCTACCTGCGCGCAAATCTAATAACACTCGACACCCTTCATAATAGAAATATACGCAAAGGGATTATGTTGGAAGTACCGAGATAGTTAAGGGATTTGTTTCGGAATGGCTTTACCTATCAGGCTACAAAGCTTTATAAAAAAATTACCCAATAAATTTTAAGTCCTTAAGTGTTGAAGCTTTAAGGAGGAGATACCGAGAGTCTCTGTTTTAATCACAGTAGTTTTAAGCATCCGCATATTATTCTTTAGTTGCTTGAATGTGTGTGTTTAAGTGTGTCTAATTGAGAATTTATTGTATCTACTTTCATTAAAATAATTATATTTTTTATTTTTATTAGTTAGTTATATTTATGATAGCACTATTAATTTTACAGTTTATTTGTCAAAAACTGACTTATTAATGTGAAAACTTCAGCATGTTATGGTTATATGGTGGAGTAGTCAATTACTTATGGCTAAATATCGCCCTAATATGGTTGGCTGTAATAGGGTAAATTTATAAATCTTATTTTATATATACATGTAATATACCTAACTGTATGTAACCTTATCGTATCACCTAATAAAAGACGATTATTATTATTATTATTATTATTAAATTACAATTAAATCAAAATTTCAGACGTGCAAAAAAACCATTAAAATAGTACACTCCAATTTATACCTTATTTTCTTTTCGAGTTACACAGGAGGTTAGAAAATTCAAGGCTAAGTAACAGGATTAAACGTTACCTATCCATTCTCAAACATAGCCGCCATGGTGGTGGAATATAATAAAATTTGCAAAAGGGTATTGGACATTTGCAATATTGACCACAACGTTAAGTTAATTGATACGATTTGTGTTACTGGATTTGCGTAAGTTTTCTGAGCTGAAATAAGTGAATAAGTTTAGTCCAGCAGGTTATAATCCATATTCATTAAAAGAGGCAGGTGTAACATTTACATTACTTTACTGCACGTTTGATTTCAATAAGAGCACTTCTATAAAGCAAAATTATTTCATAAGAGGCTGTACCAGTCCGTGATCTAAAACTAATTTTAGCTAAGTCGCAACAGCTACTACAGTTAAAAAGTTTACAGATTTCGGAGGCAACGTTTTAGACTATATTAGCAATCCTCTTAAGCAACTGAGGTTATTCAGAAACCACAAAAATAATTTTTTTCACAGTCTATATTTTAAAACTCTACATATTTGCAAAGCTACATCTTTTATTAATGTACATATTTGCCCAATTAAATGATGATCCTACGTACCACGTGTATATAGATGGGGCTATTTATGGTCACGATCAGGGACAAGCATGGCGGCATTAACAAATAAAACAATGTAAACAATTGTGACGTTTTTTTAAGCAGTGGGTTTGCTTATTATATCTGAGATAGTTTCAGCTGTCTGATAAAAAAATGTGGTATCGTAGGCGATTTAATAATATGGGTATGGTCAGTAATTTAGTTGTTAAAAGTGGGTGCCGCAGAATGGCGATGCGATAATAATTGAATAAAATGACTTGTTTTTTTGGAGATCATAATTTAATATTTTTAGTGGCAATCTTTTTCTTGTTCACTAAAAGGGGACTAATAATAACTGTCGAAACTATTAAGTTCCATAATTATTTAAGTTTGATCAGAAAAAAATTAAATAAAAAAATTAACAGTAAAACAAAATTTAGTTTTTGATTAGAATTATTTTAATTTACAGGTTAAATCCAAAGTAAAAGTTTACTAAGTAGTCTGGTATTGTCGTTACTATAACTCAAAAAGTTATGACTTGTTAAGTTTGTGTAATTTTTTGGAATTTTTTATACGATCCTCTTTAAATTGTCCTAATGTTGATATAAATACATGTTGCCTTGGGGTAACCTGGGTCCATATTGTTTAAACCGAAATAGTTTAAACAATTGTAGGGAATTACTATTTTCCAACAATTTTTTTTTTATATTCTTTATTAAAATACAAATAAAAAAGGTCTTTTAACTTTTTACGGTAAAGGTAATATTTTTGGGATAAAAAACTTTATATTTGGGTACTTTTGACCCATGAGATATATATAAAAAAAAAGGATAAAATAAAATAATTTTTTTTATTGTTTATGTCTGTTTTTTAATAGTTTATTACGCCCGCTCACAAGTATGCGTCCTTTACCTTTAAGTATCGCTGCATCGGCCTCTCTGTGTTCTGAATCATTATTTATTAATTATCTTAAAAACCATTACCTTTATGAAAATTGTTAAAAATTATCTACAATTTGTTTTTTTAGGTTCTTATTCCTGAAATTAATTTTAAAAAAGTGACTAACTTTATTTTACTTGTAAGCGCGCGTAATAAACAATCAAAAAACAGGTATAAACAATGATTTTTTTTTTCAAATCTTATTTAGGAATATACTATTGTATAAAGAATAAAAAATGAATATTGTTTATATTTTATTCTTTTTTTTATATATTTTTTATGGGTCAAAAGTACCCAAATTTGAGATTTTTTGAACTTTTAAAAATTCATATCTCGAAAAATATTAACTTTATTGTGAAAAGTCAAAGCACCTTTTTTATTTGAATTTTAATAAAGAATATTAAAAAATTGTCCGGGTAAAAAATAACAATTCCTTGCAGTTGTTTAAACTATTCGGTTTAAACAATACGGCACCAGGTTGCCCTATAGCAACACGCATTTATATCATAAGTAGGGCAATTTAAAAAAAAAGGATCGTTTAAAAAAATATGATGGAATAGTTTTCGGTTCTTATGCGCCGATTCTTTCTAGACAATGGAAGATATCATCTGTTCTATCGAACTCACAGCATACTGTGTTTTGATACGGTCCAAATCATGACTGAAATTGATTTCAAAAAAAGGACATTTTGACACCATATTAAAAGCCAATTTATTGTCAGATTTTGACACACGGTTAAAAAGATAAGTTAAAGGCAAGTCTTATAGGCAAGAAAAACATACAGGGTGGTATTTAAAAAAAATTATGTTTTGTTACTTTCGCAGAAACCGGAAGTCGATTAGATAAATTATTAGATCCTCAAAGAGGTCAATTATCCGCTATAGTACCATAACAAATTTTAAAATAATACCTCTGTGAATAAGATAGTTATTAGCTGTTACATGTTCGCTGAGTCACAGCTGAAAACCATAACTTCAATCTTGGTCAAAGAAAGAAAAACCAGCTTTTAAGATATAATTTAAGAGTGAATTTTATTAAGGGTAAAGGCAACATCATCTAGTGTCCGACCAAAATTTCGGTTTCGGATTGGGTTTCGGCCGAGTTTCGGCCAAAAATCAAGTTTCGGCGGCAGTTTCGGTTTCGGCCAAAATTGGCCGAAACCGCAAAAAACGTTCGACGTTACGACTCGCTGCGATGAAACGGGCGCGGTGTTGCCAACTTTTTTAAACTTTAAATGGCCATATTTCGAAAACAATTAACTTTTGACTCATATGTTCCTGGCTTTTTGAGCTCCACTATTGCCGATTAAAATCGTGAGTATCATACTATTTACACCCTGTATATCATTATTTCCTATTTTGTAGTATTGGCAACCACGTGTCATGGCATTTTTAAACATGCTTCTATTGTCTGCTATATTTTTAGAAAGTAAAAGAAATAGTACATTATGTAGAAATAAATAGGATAAGAAATATTTTAAAAGTTTTAATATCACTTATTTGCATCTGAAATTTAAATTAAATCATAAGTTTGGCAGCGAGCCAGTTACAACTGAAACAATATTGAAAACAATTTGACTTCGATACTCGCTTAAGTTTATAGTTTTAGTCTATTTTAATATCTTTTATAATAAACAAAAATAAAGTACTGAGCAGAAATGTTTATTTAATGCAAAATTTTAACCACATAGTTTGGAAGGAACTTAGGTTGTATTTAGATTGAAAATATTTAAGAAAATTTAAAGAAAAGAAACTAACATTCCTACTGTTTACTCATGGTTTTTTTTTTAATGTAAAAGCAGGCAGTTAGTGACGCATTTAATTTCTAGTAAATTGAACACAGCAAATAGGGAACAAATAAAATTACTAATATGGTAAAAAATGCATAGGTAATCATGAGAAGTTCAAACAAAAACATACGTATGTAATTGTATGTATGTATGTAATTCTTTTAAATATCAAAGCCTTTTTTTTTTTAATTACTGAAAATGGAAGATCTAGGTCATTTTAAAAACACATGTAACCCGATGACAAGAAGAATTATTAAGACATTTCTTTGTTTTTGTTATTGGAAAAATAAACCAATGGGTTATTTGTAACATTAAAAAAAAATAAGTTGTCGCAAATAAAAAGCTTTTCAAAATAATTAAAAAATGGTGTACTTTTTCTCAGCACACCGATAGACCCAGGTAAAATGCAAAGATGTAAATTTTTATAACATTTAAAGAAAAAAAAACAAATTTGCGTGTTAAAAACAAACAAAAAAAATGGTAAGATTGTGTTTTTTAATATGTTGTATTAGATATTTAGTTGTTGATATTGTTGATATTTTTTAAATATTACGTAACAAAAATTATACGTTACCACCTTTTACAACAAAAACGACTGTAGCACACCCATTTTTAATACACATGGAAAAAAGGTAGTTTTGTACAAATATTATAAATATTTCATTTATATGACAAGCATAAAATACTTATTTACATAACAGGAGGAAAGTGCCCCTTTTCCTCCCGCATGTAATTTAATGCACGACGCGAAGTGGAGGGCATTTAAATCCAAGGGAAGGAAAGTATATAATAATTTTTTCTACTAATTTTCATTCAAATTTCCAAAAATTATCTTTGAATTTTGTGCTGTATTATTAAATTGTGGTTTTGATTTTTTGGATAAACCCCTGTATTAAAAACTTGTCTAAGTATAACGTAAGATTTGAAATCACTTACATTAAAGAGACTGGTGTTGCTTGTTCACAACATAATAATTGATGTTTTTAAACAAATTGTCATTTTTTTTTTAAATTTGAAAAAGAACATAAATTTAAAAACTTATTTTAAAAAAATGGACTGCATTTCGCAAGACATTTTAGAAGCTTTAAAGTTTATATCATTAAATCTTTTGCCAATTAAATCTCGTAAAATTAAAATTAAAATAAAAAATTAATTGGCTGAAAGAGAAGGGAAAAAATTTTACCTCCCTAAGGGAAATAAAGTGCTATTTTCTACCTTTATTCAGGAGTTGAAAACGGTATTTTTTCAGAAGGTCGTAGAAAAATATATTACCAGCAGTTCAGGGGTGACGGTTTAAAACCTGTATCTAAAATATTTATCATCTAAACCAAAGTTCAATAATACTTGATCACCCTGAAAAACTTAAAATAGAATAGGATTAAAGGCAGAATAAGTATAACAGGCAGACATACAGGCAGGCAGGGTTAAAGGCAAAATAAATATAACCCTATGTTTAAAATAGGATAAACAAATCCGCAGCGGTAACGATAGAACTATGCAGGTGAAAGGTAATTTAAACAGGGCACACCTGGAAATTAATCTATGGTTTAAATTTAGATAGGCGTATGTTTTGCTTTCAGTATCAAAAGATTCCTGTCGGAGATTCGTCGTTTCTTCGTTATAAACTAAATTTTAATTCGGTTTAAAATTCTTTACCCTTATTTAATTTGAAATTAGCCTACATTTACAGTTTTCGAAATAATACTAATATGTATTTTTTCATAAATATGTATTTGATTTCTAATTTAAAAGCGTATAATTTTATGATGATTTATACCAAAAGTATGCTTTAAAAAAAATTAAAAAAATATTCAAATATTTTTACGCAATTTAAAAAATACCAACTTTGCATATTAACTTTCTATTTACAAAACTTGTTTTTTACAACTGTTTTTTAAAATAAAATTACATTCTGTAATTGTCACTTTTTTACTTATACTCTACAAGTATACAAGATGGAATCATTTGAAGAGTCTTCGGAAAAAATATGGGTGTTTCGCAAAAAAGGAAATTTGAGATAAAAGGTTTTTTTTATTTTAAACTTATAAATATTTAAGAGCGTTCTATAAAATAAAATAACGTGGCAGCAAGCTGCATAAAAAAAATTTTTTTTTTCATTTATGATTCCATCTTGTTTACTTGTAAAGAGAGAAAAGTGGCAATTATAGACTGTAATTTTATTTTAAAAAAGTTTGAAAAAAATTGTAAATTGGAAGTTAATATAAAGTTGGTATTTTTTTAAAATTTTGTAAAAAATTTAAAAATTTTTAATTTTTTTTTTAAAGAAACATTAAAAAAACGATAAATTTTCCCCACTTTGGTTGGTAAAAAAGGGTTTCCCTTTTAAAAACAAAATCCATACCTTAATAAAAAAACAATTATAAAGAAATTTTACCAAATAGTTTTTACATACTACAATTTAAGTCAGTTTTATTTGTCTTCGTAACTGCTTTTTTTTTTCTTTGGTTCTTTTTGTTTTTGTTTAAATGCACTTTTGTTATCTAGTCATTCGTTTTTTTAAAAAAAACAATACTGTTTTTTTGAGAATGGTGAATATTTACTAAACCGATTATAACACAGGTTAACATTTGATAAGAGGGTCGGTTAACCTTCATCACGTCAAGTTCAAGGGCATTTGAAGGCCAAGTGAAGAAAAACCTTCAGTCTGGGAAAAAATTTATGCATATGTTTTTTAAAATCCCTAGGTCCCAACCCAGCGTTTATTTAATCTATTCTAGAGGTTATTCAAGGTCATTTTAAGCTCATTTTAAATGTTTTTTCCGATATAAATGTTAAGTAGGTTCTAAAAATTTAAAAAAACGTACGCATGTTTTTGTGGCTGACGAATCGGGAAACTGAGGTCAGTTCGTCCCTAAGATCAGTTTAATCATTTGAAGGGGCAATTGGAAAGAAAGGCATAGGGGTTTAAAAAATTTAAAGCATATGTTTTTTAAATCGCTGAATCCAAATGTCAGATGGGGTTCAGCGACTTCAAAAAAATATGCATTAATTTTTTCCCCACCTTTTTTTATATTTTTTTTTTTATTGACCTTTAAATGATCTTAAACCCGACGGGGGGTTTCTGACCTTCTC
>JAHBCN010023614.1:0-12486 GCA_019359885.1 Listronotus oregonensis | reverse complement strand
AAAACTGTTGGCTATTCATATTCCTATATTCATAGTTAGTAGTTTAAGAGTTATATGACTTACCAAGTAAAATCAGTATAAGATAAAGCAAAATAAACTTTGGATTTTTATTTTAACCTTTTTAAAAGCTATCTAATGGTACAACTATAAGTGGTTCCATAATGGTAAAAAAAATTGTACGGTATAGTATTATCTGTAATTGATACTTGTAAATAGATATCTTTAAATAGTTAACATAGAAATGTAAAATTAATTTAAATTATTTTTTGCTAAGTAAATTGTCAAAGTTTAAAAATACCGATAATAATCAACTGTTTTTAACTCCATTACAATAACTTTGAGCATACGAATATAAGTGGCCAAAAGTTTTTAAATTTTATGTAGAATCAAAATATACAATAACATAATGGGATGTTTCATTTAAAAATAAAGTGCCATATTTTATTAACAAATTTTTTATTAAACTTATTTTTATATTTTCTTTAGATTTGCCAGTAGAATGTTGGTTCATTTTATATGGATCACCCTGTACAAAGTACATTACTTAATTTATAGTGCCCTAAAAGGAATTAAAAATTAGTTATTAGGATAAAACAATGTTCAACTGTATAGCTGTATACAAACTGAACCCGGGAACTTTATAACATTCTTAACCTCTATATAAAGCGGCATTATATAACTTCTTTTTTTTCATGAATAAATGAAGAGGACAAATGGCCCAAAAATTTTAAAGATACGAAAAAAGTCATTCTTGATCAGATTTAACCCTAGTATTTTTTTACACAGGTTTTTTAAATGATTTTACCTTCACTGCGTATCAATTTTTTCTTTCTTTACTTATTTCTTAGATTTCTTTTGGTCGCCATAAAAGTGCATATAAAAATAAAAAAACATATACGATCAAGCAAACTATATTAAAATTTTAAACACCCATATTTCACTTGCCTGGAGTTACACTTTAAGCTTCTAAAAAATGTTTTTATTGCGTTCTAGTATACAGGGTCCCGCAATAGTGCGCAGGCATTCATAGCTCCTATACCCATTAAGTTAGGAATTTTGTTTGAACATAGACCTATATTGCATTTCGGCAAAATATTTTCGCATGTACAGGGTGGTCCAAAAAAGTATGAAGACATATAACTGTTTACTTTTTTAAAGGTACACCCTATATTTTTTTGCATATTTTAGTTCTTTTTTGAGTATTCTCAAAATTTTATTTAATTTGGTTTGGTAGTTTACCAGCACAAATTAAAAAACAATAAAACTTCGTTCTGCACGCAATAAAAAGTTAGAAAAACGGTCTTAGTTTCGTTTTGTCCGAGCTTTATAGTCTGGCATTTGTTACAAGAACTCTAACGATACCTTGACATAAAAAGTTTTTCCTTTCATTATACAATGGCCAAAGTAATCAAACTTTACTAAGTAATGCAAAGTTTAAATACAAATTTATTATATATAAGTATAATGAAATTCCAAAGCGTTTTCAAGATATTTACTAAAAACTACAAATATGCCCATTTTATAAATAAAGCAATAAAAAAATTGTTTACAGTTACGGAAAAATAACAATACTTTTTAGCAAATATTTTGAACATCACGCTTAGGAAATATATAGGTAACATATTTACGTAATAACATTTTATTTGAAAAAAAATATTTTTTTTTTAAAAGGAAAAGCTTATTGACATGATGTTTTTATTGGGGATAGTGATGAAAATTTGTTTTTAAGTTAGTCGTATGCGTAAATTACGAGAAAAAAGAAGGGAATAAAAGGGCTATAAATGAGGAAAGTCAATTTGCAGTTTTGTAGACAGTTACATATAACAGCACTGTTTTTAAAATAACAGCACTGTTTTTTCCAAATAACGGCACTGTATTTCAAATAACAGCACTGTTTTTCAAATAACAGCACTGTTTTTCCAAATAACGCCACTGTATTTCAAATAACAGCACTGTTTTTCCAAATAACAGCAACGTTTTTCAAATAACAGCACTGTATTTCCAAATAACAGCACTGTATATGCCTGACTTGATTACCTAAGGGTGTAGAGAGTTGTTGTTGAACCGGTCGATACCTACCTCCTTAGATGTCTTTTCCTTTTATATTTGGTACCGGTTCCTTAGTTATCGATACTTATGTCGTACCCTGTATCTGATGATTTTAGCCTAATGCTAAGTGTTGGATTTTAATAATAGGTTCTCTCAAAAGAGTATTATACCAATAATAAATCTAAACAACTAATATGTTTTAACATCCTGAATCAGAAAACAAATTATTTCGATCGGTTTATAAATAAAAAAGTAATACATAGTGTTATCAAAAAGGCTTTATACTAATATTTAATTTAGACGACTAATATATGTATTTAACCTGTTGGAAACTCACTCGTTTCCAAGCTTTATATATTTTATTTTATTTTGTTTATTAATTTTCCTAAATTAAAACTGATTTCTTCGAATTTAAATATGCGCGTAATTTCCATACGCACAAGGTTCCGGTGCATATCCACCTGATCCTGCGCTTTGACCGAGAGCGCTACGACACTTTGCAGAAAATTCGGCAACGGTCAACGGCCAACGTCACGTTGTGTAAAAACAATAATTAATAATTACAGCCCATCGGCTACTGCTTTTTTGTGAATATCATCGTTATCATCTCCCATTGTTGTGCCCCGAATATCGGAGACATCGGGTACATCCAAGACCACGCAGCCAAAGAAAAAAGATAAAAAGGGTGCACCCTCAGCGAAGACCTTCTATAAGTCAAAGGTGAGTGCATTTTGGGTTCTTTGTGCGTGTCTTTTAAAAGGTTAATTAATCAACAATCAAACTGTTAAAAATAGGTCCTTCGTAGTATTCACCAAAGTCTCTCGGCGACATAACCATTCCAAATTATATTAAAAAATAATTATTTCGATCGTATAATAAATAGAAAAGTTTTATATGGTGTTGTCAAAAGGGCATTATGCTGATGGCTTTATGAAATGGTGATGACTTATATATGTGTTTTAACACTTCAAATTATATTACAAAAGAATTATTTCGATAAATAAAAATATGTTTATGAAAAATCGTGAGAAATAAGCATGTTTTTTCTTATTTTATCGTACATGCGGTTTTACGTCCGAGATAGTTCCAGGAATAATATCAAAGAATGCTAAATTAAAAAATATATTTTCAGTTCACGCAATTACCGATTAGTGTTTGTCTAATACGAGGATGTTTTTGTTTCTTTTTTTTTTAATAAGTCTTGTATAAAGCCTTAATATTGCCAACGAACTTTTTCGCTTGATTGAATACATGCAAATTGGTTAATTTTTGTGTTGTTTGATTTAGAATCATTTACATAGCTACTGTTTTTTACAAGGTAATCTATATCGTTTAATTTTTAGGTGCTAAACTTGCTCTTTTTAAGTTTATTAATTAAATATCTAAAGTCTATTTTTCGACTTATAATTTAAAAATAAGTTTTGCAGAATTTTTCCAAGTCCTGAAAAAGTTATATAATGCAATACTTTTCGACTTATAATTTAAAAATAGGTGTTAATGCAAGACGTTTTTCGGTGTTTTAGTTTAAATTTCGTGATTTGATTTTAATTTTCGGTTGGTATAGTGGCATCAAGTGGAAACGCTGTATGCCGGACATGCGCCTGGACGCGCAGCCCTTTTTCGATCTCTCTGCAAACATTTGTCGTGCTAAGAGCAGTTCTCGTGGTCGTTGTCGCAATTTTCGCTAAAATTCTAAGTGCCTAGAAGCCATAAAATCCCATGATTTGTTAAAGGGTTCCGTGTGGATCTTCTAGACATTAAAGCTGGAAAGGAGGGCCCTTCCATCGACTGGATTCATCAAAAGTTGGAATCTGGTAAGTTTTCGTTTGAGCCACTCGTTCGCCATTTTTCGCATTTGTCGTTTCTCGTTTAAAAATGTATAATGGTAGGTATAACGCCTAAATAAATAATAAATACAGTCCACTTAACATCTTTCATTAATTACACCACCTTATAATAATAGGTTTTGTAGAATATTTTCCAAGTCCCGAAAAAAGTTTCGTAATTAATATCTCATAAAGTTTTAATGTTACAAGAATTTTTATATAACATAAATTATGTGTTTTATTAAAATCTTCAATTTAAGTTATATAAAATTTTCACCTAAATGCGACACTTTTCGACTTATAATTTAAAAATAGGTTTTGTAGAATTGTTTTATGAAAATACTAAGTTTAATACTCGTAATATTGTTGAGTTGGAAACGCTTTTATGGTAGAGAGATAAAAATTTTGTATGACTGCTGCTAAACTACTAATGATTTACTTTTATTTTTATTGCCGTAGCTTGTAGTGTATTACTTACTAAACTTGTGTATAAAATTGCTAAAAGTCAATGTACAATGTGGCTTAAATAAATTAATTTAATATATGCAATGTGTTTTATTATTTAATATTCAAAAATTATGGTTTAAATTATGCGAGCTGCGCTCCACGCTTAAGACCCAGGCCTGGTGATTAGGCGTGGGGCCCCCACATGTTAGGTTTGACGTTTGACGTTTGACAAGTGACAGCTGACAGGTACTATTTTTTTAAGGATGCGTAATACCTTAGGATCTCATCCACGTATGCAGGTTCTAAGACACGTGGTTTGCGAAATATGACAGGTGACAGGTGACATTTGACAGCTGACAGACGTCATTATTTTAGCGCATGCGTAAGACCCTAAGATAGATCTCATCCACGTAAGCAAACTTTTCCAAGTCATGTGGTTCGCGAAATATGACAGGTGACAGGCGACATTTGACAGTTGACAGGTGACGTTTGACATTTGACAGATAGTATTGGCCACGCCCTAAATAACGCGTCACACAAGATTCCCAAATATTACATGACGTCAGAGATTTTAAGATAATAAGCTCCTCCGGAGGCGGAGGGCGTAGAACGCAGTAGCTCTCCCTACTAACAATAAATAAAGATAAATGTGAAGCATCAATCTCTGTTAATTTAAATATTACACGGTTATCTATGCTTGATGCTAAAGGAATTTCAAGAAAATTTAAAATCAATTAGCACACCACCATTTTCTTGTCTTTTTGAAAACAATACAATACCAGTTAAAACAAACTAATTGTCATTTACGATAAATTGTCATAAATAATAACTAAAAGTTCTTGGAATCTCCTGAATTTTATATTAAAATAAGGGTCAATTGGGCTAAGCACACTCAGTCGCTATATCCTGGGACCAGGACCGAAGCGGTCCCCTTATATGAAAACTTTTCTGGCAAGTAAACCCAACAAGATCTTATTAAGAAGTAAGAGAACAGCTACGAAAAGCACTGGATTGAAAGAGGGAGACCAGTTAGATGATCTGCATGGTCGCTCGATTTAACCAAACTTGACTTTTTTATATATGGGGTATGTAGAATACCAATCACTGAGCAGAAAAGGCGGCAAAGAATAATCAACGCATTTGGTACAATTACACATGTAATGCTTCAAGAGGGGGTTAAAGAATAAACAGATGCACTAGCCTAGTCATCCACTGCAAGCGAAAACAAGCGGCTAGGAGCTCACGCGGCACCAGCGTCAACAAGCGGCTATAAGACAAGCGAATTTGTGCTACAGGGGTCGTCCACTGGCGGAGGCTGTTCACACTGTTTAGTAGCGACAAAGTAGCGAAGCAGAGTATACATGTTTGCTTTCATTGTGTTTTTTTCATTTTGTGTTTATTATTGCAATTTAAAATGGATGCAGAAGATGCATATTTCTTAGGAATTCCTTATTATAGTTTAATAAGGCGTCAAAGAGTCCAAAAAAGACGAAAGGGGAATACGAACCGATAATAACAACCGCGATAATAAGTTTGTCGGTCTCTTTTATTTTTACACTTGCAACAAAATGTCAATATAACGGTCCCGAATTTTAATACACTTGTAATAAGGTAATTAATTTGTATTTAAATTCTGCACTAGATAGTAAGTACAGGGTAATTTATCTGAAAATCTTAGGAAAAACGGGTTTAAAAGTTGTATTTATGGAAGAAAAGTTTGTACACCCTGTATTAAATAGGAAAAAAACGATTTACTGTCATAGTACCGATAGACTCCTTGTATTCAAGTTTACACTATAAAGCCTGGACAAAACAGATCTAAGACCGTTTTAAAAAAAATTTCTGGCGTGTAAAATAATTTTTTATTAATTTTAATTTATTGCTCGTAAACCACTAAAGCCAATTAAATTAAATTATAAAAACTAAGAAAAAACACGACAGGGAACTAAAATATGCTAAAGATTACAGGGCGTACTATTAAAAGAATATCAATTTTATGCCGTCATAAATTTTTGGACCATCTTGTATAGGCTAAAATATTTTTCTATTTTTTATATATTATATGGTGTAGTCTGCGTGTAAATTAATTAACTTAATTGGTATAGGAGCTATGCACACATTGCACACTCTCTAAAAAAAAAAATCACGTAGATTTGACATAGAATATGTGTGTTTGGTCTCCGAAAAATATGGGTTATTATTAATACAGACATTTTCCCGAAAAAGCTGAAGCTAAAACGATACATGAGTCCACTACAACTTTATCTTAACAACAATTTATTAAAATGCAAATTCATAATATTTTTAAATTTAATTTAATTTCTGATAACGAGTAAAATGTTGCACTTTTAAGTTTTAATATCCATAACCAACGGCTAGTTATTTTTTAGATCGGATGGGTGACAACAGCTAACACGGAGCTCGTTAGTTTACAAATCTCTGTTGGATTATTAAAGATCAAAGCCCTGTTATGTATGCTTTGACAGAGGCGAAACGAACAGCAAATAATTCAAAAGGAAAATATGCTAATTGTTAAGTTTAAACTGCTTATACAACGAAATTTAACTATTTAGGTTCTAAGACAATCAAAAAAAAAATGTTGTTTCACAGCCTGAAAAAAATTAAGTATTAAAATGAAATTTTTGGTTTATGGTTATAGCTGGCATAAAAATGCTAGTTAAAACATTTAAAATGCAAATTTTGCAGCTTTGAAAAAGAGTCCAATTTTTAGAAAGTTAAGGTTTAATATATTGTTTAAAAACATTAAAGGTCGTATTAGTCTTGTTGCCGTAACCAACCTGAATTAGAATAAGTTTTTTATTATTGTTTACTTTTAAAGTAACATAATTAACAGAACAGCTGACAGCTATAAAACAAATAAATAATCTCAACCTTCTTTATTAGATATTTGTTTGGTTGTTTAATGTTAGAGTCGCAAAATTATGAACAAAAATGTTTGACTTTTTCTTACCTAACCCTATTTCGAAAAAACCGACCATAGGGGGATTTTAAGGTCTTAGTCGTAAAAAAAAACAAATTTTTTATCGGATTACTTTTACCAACGCCATTATCTTATTCTCTGGAAAACAAGGTTAGATCGTCGGACGAGTATAGTAGTCTGATGGGTGACCATTGCGTGGAGGTCACAAGTTGCTCTTTGTGTTCGAAATTCACGTTGCACTGTGGGTTCTATCTAAATTATATTATCCAAAAGTTAAAGAAGTGCACAGTAACGCAGATTCTTGAAAATGTGACCAAATAGGAAAAAAAACTTTCTAAATGAGAATTTTGAACTATCAGGTTGGCTCCAGTAATGTTGGTACTACTGAATGCCGGCCGTGCGGACGATCAGCTGTTTATTTCGTTTGTTATATTTCAGGTCAAAAGCAACACAGCCGGGCAGACTACGAAACAGTGTTGCCGTTAGAGATAAATATTTGTGTTGTCAATAAGTAAAACGAATATTTTCAATATGAAAGGTGTTCCGGGAGGTATGTACCATTGAAAAAAAAATATTTATATCATTCTGAAATCATTAATTATATTTTTTTTTATAAAAAATGCTTCTTAAATAGTTACGAATTCTACTTCCGCTTTCTTTTGCACTGTGCTTGCAAGTATATATTGTAACCTTTGTAAACTAACCTTCAAATCCATCTACTAGTAGATCCGTTTCAAGCGGCACTTGCAGCGAGATCGAAAAGCCAATTATCCCAATTTATGTTGAATTAATCTTACTTTTTTATAATTTGGTCCGCCATATTGAATACTTCATTTTAAATTTTTGTATTTTGATATTAAATTCCTAATCAGCGATGTCGAAAACCCAATTATATCAATTTATGTTAAATTAATCTTCCTTTTTTAAAATTTGGTCCGCCATTTTGGATTCGCCATCTTAAATTTTTGTATTTTAATATTAAATTCGTTATCAGCGAGGTCAAAAACCATGTTGTACTAATTTTGTCTATATTGAAAATAATTTTCAGTTTTAGCCAGGATTTTGGCCATCTGCATCATTGTGAAGTGGGGTAGTTCAGAGAGCTGTAGGGTATAACGTCTGTAATAGCACAACTGCGTTGTCGTGCCATAAAATGCAAAAAATACATGTTTTGAGACTCACCTAGCACCAGTGTTGTCATCCCTTCCCAGTCGATTTCCGTACCGACAATCCAAAATTACCTTTTTCCCAAATTACCGTCATTATTTTAAATGCCATTAAAAAGTATTCTTTTCTTTACACCCAAAAAAATATGCCATATTCTCGTGAGACTGTTTAATTTTAAACTGCGGCGTCCGGAGTTGACATCAAAATATTGTGGTCGGGGATCCCAAACTGACGCGACGCCGGTTGCTTTTGATGGCATAACCACAGAGACAAACCATTGAAGAAATTATCTTATGATGTTGCCAATGTCATGGTTTAGGTAGTAGAGTCTAAAGGGTGTGTTTTGGTACAAGGTATAATGCATAAGAATTGGCAAACCCTTTTTATCTTAACTCGGTAGTCTTGACTAACTCCAAATAAAGCAATTTTTTAATCCTTTAAATTACCGTATATTTGCGTACGGTAATGACCTTATTACCGTATACCGTTTCTTGGTTCATATTACCGTACAGGTACGGTAATTACTGTACGGTTGGCAACACTGCCTAGCACTCACGTACCTAGTATTTAGGCTTTAAAGAGACCTTTTGTGGCCTGTCATAAAAAGGTAAAAAGAAGTTTTGACTAAAAAAATATTTCGTTTATTTTTATCTTCTCAGGTAATTTGTAACAGGCTTTTATAGTTTTTTTTTTTTTAGTATTAAAAGCTTAAAAAAGCCATATTAGTGATGATGTCGTTTGTAAAACCTTTTTTTTAAACCATTTTAATTATTATCTAAAAAATATTATTTTTTGGCCCTTATATCTATGAAGCAAATTATGTAAAAAAAAATAAGAGTAAATTAAAAAAAATTAAAAACACCCAATGTTAGTTTGCAGTTTTAAAACACTCATAAAAAAAAACAAATAATTATTATTTATCAATTTTTACAATTATACACTAATTCCCCTTATTACTTTCAAATGCATCATAAACATACACGACTATAATTGTATGTGCACATCAATTAGAGCCAATCAATTCAAATACTTCACCCTTTGTTCTTGAATATGGTAAAGCGGACCACAAGAGAATATTGGTTAACGACAACCCTTTTGTAGGGCCATCAAAGAGGAATCGAAGGGTTATAGAAACAATATTTGAGAGCTTTTATTAAATGTTTAAAGGCACACTTAATTGTAGAAACTAATGTGTATTTAATATAATCAGTCTGCATATATCTTAGCTTTGTTATGGAGCCTAGTATCAATTTAATGGTTTTTATAACATTTAGGTCTTGGATTTTAAATTAAATTAGGCTTTTGCTGGTATTTTTTAAAATATATTTTATCTTGAGAAGCCTTAAGAGTTTTTTAAATAAGTAAATAAAAAGAAATTTAAACATTTGGAGGGAAAGAGAAAACGTTCCACGGGTTCAAAAGTTTATATATTTTAGAGCGGGCAAAGTTTGTGGTTGCTTTGGATGCACTGGGAAAAGATGCATAGGATTATACTAGGGCCTTCATTAGAGAGGGTTAGTGCCCCTTCAGCACGTCAGTGCGCTTTTACCAAAAAAAGAGGGGATTTTTTTTAGGCAAACTATTATTTTTTTTTTTTTTGGTGTAATCGTGAATGCCAAATGTGTACGACACCATTTCCAAAATATAGAAACATTAATTAAATAAACCCTTGAATTAAAAAAATGCAAGGGTTGATGGGGTGGCGCTATTTCTCAGCCAGACCTTGACTTGTATGTTTAGGGGCCCTTTAAGGGCAAAAACACAAATTTTTAAAGTACCTTAAGAACCTACTCAAAATTGTTCGCCAGCTCTCGATCTATTAGGAAGGATAGATGATATTATAAATAAATAAAAAAAAAGATAACCTAGTTTTATAGAATGACTTAGTTAGTTAGTTTGCTAATGATAACAACCTTAGCCAATCTTAAGTAAATAACACTTGCATAACTTTCAAATTATAGAAATTACTTGAAAGTAAACATAAAATTATGTATTTATTTATTAAATATAAATAATTATAAAATAAACTTTTATGGCCCCTATAACATTGTTTATAATCCAACGTTTAACTTTCGTCACCAATACACCAGTTTAAGGTCTCTAAATGAAGAAACTGTCTTGTTTATTTTTTATTGTATGACAAATAAATATATTAAATTTAAACTGTTTTTATTTGATGTAATAGCCACCCAAAAATTTAAATAACTTAAGTTTCCCTCATTCCTTAAAAGTATTTTAATGTTCTATTCAACATAATGCTTACCTACCATCAAATTAAACCAGTAAAACTTTCGTAGTGAAAGGCTCATATTTTACTACGACATTTCCAATTTATCCCTTTTTTATATACCCAAAAATTCCTAATAGAAATTCCGGCATAAATCTGCCTGCCCACCATTGTCGTCCTTAAGAACTTTTGGCCGTATCTTATGGCCGGTTCTTTTTTTGGGCCTTTTTTTTCTGAAATTCACGATTTCAGGGGGTGTGGATGCACGTAAATTTTAGAGTCGTTTCGAGCAGTTCTTGGTTTTAAAAGTTCCCCGACAAAGAAAACCCGAAGTGCTAAAATATTGGATATGAAGCGAAATATAAATTCGTTCTTGGAAAAAAATTAAAAACCATTGCTTAAATTTATAAATCCCGAGTTGGGAAATAATATAAAATATTTATTGATCCAAGTTCAGTAAAGGTTTTATAAAAAAAGCCCCAAAAGTTAAAACGAACTTATTTTTTTTTGTTTGTTTTTAATAAACAAGGTGTAAAAAGTATGACGCTCGATTTTAATGGGCGATAGTGGAGCTCAAAACAAGCCAAAAAAGCCAAAAACACATGGGTCAAAAGTTAATTGTTTTCGAAATTTGGCCTTTCAAAGTTTAAAAAATTTGACACTAGCGCGCCTACTTCATTACACATCGGGTCAACCGTCGACCGTTTTCTGCGCACAGAAAAAAACATATTATCAAATAGAGTATTTAGATATTTTTGTTTATATTTATTTAAATTGAGATTACCGATTCTTATTTGAAGAAAGCCACCTTAAAAGAAATATTTCAAAATGATTAATAGAAGTATTTCAGATCCTCAGAATATATTTTCACTTTAAAAATACAGTCTTAAGCTAAGACTTTCATGATTTTGGTTTGAACTTCTTTGTTCTTCAGTTTAAAATAACATAAATTTTACTTTGAATTTCAGTTACTTTTAAAATAAAAACTGGTCATTTACAATTAAAATGACATATCATTTAAAGAACGCGTCCTGTATGATCAATTTGAAATATTTGGATTGCTCAATTTGAGAATATATTTGCAATATAATCTAAAAAAAACTTTTGAATTCGGAAATTTTCATTTTAGAAAGTCCACCTACGATGTACCCCGATTGGGACCGGAAACTGGCGGTGCTTGGTTTGCCCGGTCATTCTTGTGATTATAGATCAAGGTGAAGGGTATAGCGAAATTTAATCGGACTGTTCTAGTCTCGTTACACGTGTTTTTGTTTTGGGTGTTTGTACGATTAAATAATGGGAGTTGAAGACATTTTACAACAGTGGGGATGTGATAGTGTTATCCAAGCCTAGGTAAGTATTTACACCAAGTTTTATAAAACTGTTGTCCAAAAAACCAAGGGTCGATAGATCTCAATTGTCACCAAAACAGGCATTTTTATTTAAGTAAACTTACCTATAGGAGCATACGCTTTTTTTTTTAACTAAACATGTTTTTTGAAAATGTTAGATATTAACTGATTAAAAACACTACTAAGTACATAGTATAAACCATTAATATTGTTACAGGCTACAGAATATGAGTACAGAGTGTGATAAAAAATTAGTATACCTAACAAACAATATATACATATACCTCCCCCATGTCTAATAAATTGTATATTTTTTTGGGATTATTTTTAAAATAAAATTTTTATTCAACTATTCAAAATCTTAAATGGAATTGAAAGGCATTGGGCGCGTTACATTTTTTAAAAAATTTCCAAAGGAATAGGTAAATGAAATTGACTAAAGATTTAAGCAAACTGTTTTTAAGTATAATTTTAAAA
>JAHBCN010023613.1:0-12442 GCA_019359885.1 Listronotus oregonensis | reverse complement strand
TCTTCATGTCGTACGGTATCTCCGTACATGCCATTTTTTTAACTGGGAATTACAATCATTCGTTAATAACAAAGTGGCATGCAAAACAAAGTCGCAAAAATTTTCACGTTTTTTGCAACTTTCATTATTGCTTATCATACAAAGTGTATATGCAGCATGCATGCTGTTTATTATTTAAGCTTACAATGCTGCTTTTTAACGAGACATCAACTGGCAACCACATATCGTCGCTTCTCCGGAATAGTGACATAATCCCAAAAATATTTTTTTTCACTACAGCGATTTTAAATTTTTTTAATGTATTTTTTAAAATTATATTTAAAATAAATTAATTTAAGAGAAAATACTTTTCTCATAATAAAAAGACTATTAATAGAATATAAAACATTTACCAAAACCAAATAATCTAATTTTTTTGTGTTTCTGATTTTTGACTTTTTTTTCAAAAATTTTTTAAAATGTGTCACTATTCTTAATAATAAATAGTAATTACAGTAACAACTTTTTAACAACTTCTTTCTGTCTTTTTCATCTTATTATTATTGTTAAATAAAACATTTTTTCACTGTAAGAAACGATTTATTTCGTAAAAACTAAAAAATATTAAATAGTATTTGGTAAACTTAAGGTACAAGGCATAGTACTCTCCCCTACCTAGTTTAAGACAAACTGAACAAAAAGACGGACTGGTTCTGTTTTCAAAAATATAAAAACGTAGAAACACTTTACTTACTTACTACAACTAAAAAAATACTAGGTACTATTATGAATAAGTTATTAACAACCTTATCTAGCTAAAACAACAGAAAAGAAAACGTTATTAATAAAAATGTTAACAAACTTTAATAAAAAATTTCAAAAAATTTAGGTGTTGATATTCTAATTCACCAAAAGAATTTTTATAGTAAAATGCCCCAGGACTATCTTTTTCTACTCTAAGAATTCGTACTTCCGACATTTCAATGGGTTGATTTGCAGTATTTTTGGCAATGTTAATTTTATTTTCTTCGGCAAAACTCTTTATATCGTAAAATAATTCGTGAGTTAATTTATGAACTTTATACGGTTTGTTTGTTTTTTTAGCATTACGTATTGGTCGGGCGTATAAACTGGTTCTGTTTTTAAATCCAATGTTATTTTTTTTTCTATAACAGAGTGGACACTGTCCCCCTCGTTTTGCGTGTGCCCCTTAACAAGAAATTTGTGTGTAATTGAGTTTAAAAAATAAAATTTTTTAATAGCGTACATGTACACGGCAAGCATATACTGGTTTTTCTGCTGACCGCAGCGCAATTATCGGGAAAAAAAACGTGTAATTTTTCTGATTTTACAATATTCTTCAGCATTACTATTTAAATATGATGTGCAATCTTCGCACCGATCCTTTTTAGATATATTTAATTCATTTTCAAAAATTCTGTGATACATGAAATAGTTTCCGAAAGGTTTATTATTTTCTTGGAAGGTTATTCACATAATCTCTATAAAGATTAGCTACTGTCTTTCCACCGTCGATAAATTCTCGTGCATTATTGGATCGGCAGAAGCGGCTCTCAATACGGGGTATTGTGTTAATATGCTCTCTTATACCATCTTTTATAGAACTACCAACTTTCTTATGATTGCCTTGTTTACCGCGCTTCTCCAATGCTACTATACCACCTGGTGATTTTTTTATTTTATTAAAATTGGTTTTAACGGGGCGGTCTCCTATGTCCAAAGTTGTTTTAAAAAATGTTTTGCAGACACGAGCTTTTTTGTTTTCAACCATAAAATATAAAACATTTTTTCCGGGATGGGTGCTATTCTATATTCTGTAGGTATATTTGTTTACAATTAGTGACATACTAGATGCAATAAACTTCCTTTGTCTCTGGATATCACCCATACTCTAATACGCCGAAAAAATTGTGCCACGTTGTTTCTCCGATATATTTTGATAACATTTAAGCTTGCACTTTTTAGTACATGGTGGACCCATCTTTTTTGAGGTACTACTTTTCTATTTTTTGTCGAGTTTGAAGTATAGACAATCCGGTATTTAAACGTTTTGCAACTGCTTTTTTGATCCCAAAGGATTTGCTTTTCTTTTTCGACCCTAATTCTGATTCTCTAAACCAATATCCGACCCAATATCATTTTCTGGTGTTACTTTCGAGTTGAACTTCATCCAATGAATCTTCTAAATCAGATAAGATTCAGATGAAGAACTACATTGATTTTTTTGTAAAATCGGGTCTTTTACACTGTCGTCAGAAGAATAATCGGAAAATGAGTCATCAGCATTATCCCCAAAGTTTTGTATTTCTTGGGCAAAAACATTGACTGTTGGTAACTTAAAAATTTGTGCAAGAATAATGACACAATATAAAATATGAAAAAAAACGGTTTAATAAATTAACAGAAACAATGACACTTACGCAAATCAAGACTGAGTAGTTAAATCCGAGCTCAAAAATGTATGTAATTTATGCAAGAATAATGACACATTATGAAATAGTTCATTATTATGGAGAAATAAACAAACAAAGTGATACTCACCTTATCAAGCAGTCTGTCACAACCAGAAAATGACGCTTTTCTAGCAAAATAACAATGAAACTGGCGACACTTTTAAGATTACGACGTGTTATTTAAAAAAAATGCATAAGCACACCATAAGTGACTGGACAACTCAAAAACAGGACACTCTTCGCGACAAAATAAACCTAAATTTGCTTCTTCGAAAAGAAAGACACTTGCGCCATCGCAAAAGACGTGTAATAATTGCACCAGACCTTGCTTAACCTAAAATTAAATCGTTTCAAAGCTCATTTGTATAAGTAAGTCAGAATATCGATTTTTTGGATTGTGTCACTATTCCGGAGAAGCGACGATATTTTTAAATACATTTTTTTAGAGTTGTGCAGCAGCTACAACTACATTTATGAGTTTTTTTATAACTTAGGATGAAACTTTTTAATTAATAATAAAATGACATGCGAAACAAAGTCACAAAAATGTTTAAACTTTTTTTGCTGCGCATAACTCTTTTATTATAAAATGACTATTAAGCATTATTCGATGTTGTTTAAAATCATCAAAAGTTAAAAAAATATGTGCACAAAATGTTTCCGTAATTTTCCTTCTTTGCTCTAACAACCAGTGCATGCAAATTTTCGAAACTATGATTTTGACGAAAACTTCCTTTACTGGCATGCGATTTCAAATCATTTAAATTTACCGTTTTTTATTATCAAGCGACCCTTTGTGTAATTCTAGACCTTAATCATTAATTTATTATACCTTAAGGTAGGTTCTCATGTGCGGAAAACCGAGAGGGAAGTGCTAAATTTCTTTAATTTGATTGCTTCACAAAGTCATCTGATGAATTTAAGAAACTTTATAGTTCCGTTTCGATTTTTCGCACATAAAGACCTGCAGTGTAATATCACCAAAAAGCACTCAAGTTTTTCAGAAATGGAAATGCTATTTCCATTCTGACATGCAGGCGAGCGGCGGTCAAAAACCCCATTTTCTTTCTTATGTACTATCTATCAACTCTTAAAATGGCATCCGGGGTAAAATCATTTGACCTCACCTGCCACCATCTCATAACATCATAACCTACCAGAGGCCGCCTTATTGTTGTTTTGAAGAAACACGTAGTAGGCGTATACGTGCGGTGGGAGGTGTGGTATTTAAAAAATGCTAGTTTTCTTGTTTTCTAACCACTCTTGCAAGATGTGCTTATGCGGCAACGACGGCTGGTGGACATAGGCCTTTTCATCATGTGACGAGCGCAATAGACTGAGAGCTGGCACCAATTTTTAGGTAGTTATTTGGGGCAAGCTGAAAACTTGTCATATTTTTGTTTTTGTGGACGTCAATAACATTTCAGCCACCTTTTTAATTGCGTAAAATTATGGGTTTCAACAGAATTTTAAGTAAGTTAAGCAACATCAACAATTTTTTCTAATGATTAATTTGATTGTGGGGATAATACTGCCTGCTCAGCCATTGTTGATCAAAAGCGTAAAAGGTATGAATTGCCACTATTTCAACATGGTGGCTGCGCTTGTAGCCCGAGAGCTGGCAGCAATTTTTGGGTAGGTATTTGAGGCAAGCTGAAAACTTGTCATATACTTCTCCTATTAAACCCCAACACGGAACTGCAGACCTGGCTGTTGAGTAGCGAGGCTAAATCAACCCCTAAATTGTTAAAAATATTTTTTTTTCCAAAATGTATTTGAGGCAATATGCAATTTTTATATGTTGTAGTTGAATGTTTAAAGAATTAAAAAAAAATAAGCCAGACGATTTTGTCGGGGTTTTAACCTTGCCAGGCGCGTGCAAAAATGTTTTGCAAAAAATATAAAAAATGTATTTGAGGCAACTTGAAATTTTAATAGGGTATTATTTATAACTAAAAAATAAGATTCTCAAAAAGACAGTTATTTTGGTGGGACTTTCCATATGCCAGGTGATCTAAAAAATGATGTATAGATGCGACTGAGTAGCGCTATACAGGATTGGCAAGAGAAGGGCTTGCAAGCCAATTTCACAGCTTAACTAACAACCAGCTGGAAAGACTCTCAAGCGGCACCTTTGATGTATTGGTTTGAAACAGAAGAAGATAAACATAGCCAAACTGGCGCTGTCGTTTCCTCTCACTCTGGGGATAGAAGTCAGCGCCTATTAAGGATATTTTATTTTTAAATTTTATTATTGAACAGTACCGTATTATCAGATTATTATTTATTGCTAATTTCGGGTAATATGCTGATTATTGGTGATTAATTTAACTTATTAAGGAAAATTAAATTAAAAAACATAATGGAACAATATGAATATATAATTTATTTATAAAGAATATATTTACAGCTTAATTTCACGGGTCAAAAAATAAAACAAACAAAAATGTGGGTCAATTACCTAAAAACCACAAATAAACAGTAGACACTTAAATTAAAATAAATACTAAAATACATAATATTTAAACGGAATCAAAAAGACAATATACACGTGGGGATTTTAAATCGTTTTATATCTAGTATTTACTTTAATTAGTATATATAATACTTTTGAGGGGGACGCGAAAAATTAACATCAAAACCTCTATTTTTGGCTATATAATTTTATTGATTCCTCCATATGATCAATTTATTTTTGTTTATATTTTTAAAATATCAAACAGTTTGTCTACCATGCATATAAAATTTGCAGTTTCAGTGCTTCTGCAGGTAGACAACCAAAACCCAATATATAGTGTCATTCCTGTTGAAACACTAGCACTAAAAGTTGTGTCGCAAACTTTACCTTCATTTTTCGAAATTAGTAGGTTTAATATGGGAATCGCATAATTTTGGTGCAGTCAACTGATATTTTTTTTTCCTGCTCATAGAAATTCTTAATATATTGCGACGAAATTAATTTTCCCTCGATATAAAAATCATGCTGAAGCAACATATTTCTCATGGCTTTGATTATATGAGGAATATCAAAATGTAGTATAAATTTTGACCGGCAATGTTAAATTGATGGCTTGTTGCGAAACGTTTAATATTTTGGGAAAATTGTATATTATTGATCCCATATCGAAGTGACTGCACAAACCTTTAAAACCAATAGGCTGTAATTTATGCAGTGCCCTCTGAAAGAATATCTTTAATAAAGTAGCCGGACAAGAAGTATGAGAAAAAAAAAAAAGCCAATGGCTGTTTCACTACAATAAATTCCTCACAGCATAAGAACACAAGCCGTTAACGCAGGCCTAAATATTTGTTCCTTTGGCTGTTAATGGCTAATCCATACAGCATCTTTGAACGATCATAAAATAAATTTGCCTTTTTTGCTCATCTCATCGAAACAAATTATACAATATTTATTTTGTTCTTGAAAACTATCGATTTTTTTCAGCATGTTAAAAATTCGGGGTTATTTAGCCCTGACCTATTTGGGAACACCACGTATTTTTGCAATAATGTATGTGCTGTTAAGCAAAAATTTCCCTTTTTTAAAAATTGTTATAAACTCTCGGCCCCGGGAAAATAAATAGCTAAACACTCATTTTTAAAAAAAGTTCTCATACCGACGCCCTTCGGATGTTTTTGCCCTTGTTTAACCTGAGTATTAATGAGGGAGCGCAAAAAGGGGCTTGCAAAATTGCAGTGTAAGGATTGGTACCCTGCTCCAAGGAAATATTATGAACTGCATTCTCCAACTGTTCCTTGAGCGCCTTATTCTCCTCCTGCAATTTTTTACTTTGTGTTAGCGTCCTTATTGTTTTCTGTATTTGGACTTCCGTGGGCTATTATATGTCAAATTTTTGAGTTTGAGTAACCCCTTAGACCTAAGCTGCGATCTACTTTCAGTATCCACAGGAGGGCTTAAATCGAAGACCGAATCAATCAGGGAAGAAGGGCTCAATGGACTGGTGACATCCAAACTAAAGGGGAAGAGTTTTTTCCATCCTTCGTAAAAGCTGGTGAATGTTGGCTTGGATCCACCGTAGGGCTTGCAGAGAGTTCTTAAATTTTTTTTCCCGGGAAGCTTCTCGTCACTTGTAAAAGATCCGATCTAGATCCCTCTGTAGATACAGGTGAAGCGACTTGACTTTATTTTCAAGTACGCGGATTTTTGCAGGAAGTAGCAATGGTCGAGAATAAGTATGATCTTCAATTTCAAGTAAATGTCTTGAACCGCCTTCGAGTGATCGGAATAAAGTGGGATTGCGTTAAAGTTCAGTCGCTCACGAAGATGGTTTGTAAACATTTTTTGTTAAAAATGATCTGAACACAACCTGTGACTATTATTAAGGTTATGTAAGTTCTCCATTAGGTCTTCTCGGTTACACTTCATTACCCATATTTTGGCCCGGGAAAAAGAAAGCCTTGTTTAAAATTAATAAATATATCAAACACGTATTGCTGTTAAAAGTTTTTTGTATGGTTTGGTGTTTAAAAATAAGAAATGGCATTGTAATTTACTTACTCAGAAAGAGGGGATTTTATGCAAATGCATCATATGTATTTTGAAATTTGACTATTTAGGTAAAAAATTTTCTAGATAAGAACTATTTGCAATTGTGAAGGCCAGGTATACTTAAATTAGGTTGTAATTTGATTAAAAATCCATTAAGGTGAACTCAAAATATTTATGTTAATTTACATATTAAAATAATTACCTGTTTATGGACTAATATCATTAGTATAATTTTATTATTAAGAATTGATCATTTTTCCTTAATTTAATCCATAATGTATGCATATTAACAAAATGCCATTACCAATACCTACACTAATTAAGGAAAAACCTTTTCACAGGTAAAATACATTTTAATAGCTTATATTTTTTTTCCCAAAATTTTTTGGAAAAATATTTTTGGTGCCTATAGAGTATGGCGTTTTTAATATTATGATTTTAAGCGTTTTTGTTCATTTTTATTGGGGCAGGTTTTTAACTGTGCCAGAAATCTTAGCCATACTGTATATCGTATATTTCTCAGTATATTTTTTTAATATCATTATACTAAAAAAAAATTTGCCATATTGAATCGCTTTTTTACGTGTGTAAAAAAAAAAAGTTTTTTAAAATTTCCCCCTTGCCTTTAATAAACAAAATCAAACTTTTAAAACCCAAAAATTATTGCCAAACAAATTTTAGGAAAAGTTGAATGCACCCAAGAACATTACATATACTTACATATATCGTAGTTACTAGTTACGATTAGTTGCTTACCTGTCTATATCCCTAGGAAACCGAAAGAAGCTCCTATCAGAATTATATTGTTTACTTATACACCCTTTAGCAGCACAAACGTGTCCCCTTTTTTGGTAAACTCGTCATAATAATCACAATCACAACTCACAACTATAAAAATAAACTTAATCGGTATTCACCAAATTTAAGCACGCCTATGTCCACTCGATTCAAAATCCAGGAACAAAAAGATCATAGCGAACAAGCCGCCGACGCTACTGCCGTGTTCTAGCCCAAATGGCGACGTGCGAGGAACATCGCAAACATGCGCGCCATCGAAGACTCCTAGCTGGTTGTTAGCTAAGCTGTGCCAATTTAATATAATAGAGTAGTATACATACGGTATAACGCCAGATTGAAAAGAGAACGACAACAATGTTCCCTATTCTCCCTCCAAATACAACGATGACCGACGGCGCCCGTGATTTGTTAGGATATTGTCGACAGTGTTGTCATTTCATAAAATATTTATTAGCAATTTTAGAAATGTTCTAAAAATCATGCATTTTATAAAACCATTTATTTAATAAAAAGTTATGATTTAGCAAAAAAAAAGAAATGTGTAAAAAATATTAGTGTTTTAGAATGGTTAAAGCTACTTTATTATTTTAATTAAATGTATTATTATTTTATCGAGCAAGACAACATAAATAATTTTATTTTTACTGGTTGGCAACATTGCCTGTCGCGTTCACTCGCATCGCTGTTACGAGTGTTAGAGATCGAAAGCTGTAAGAACAACACCGATACGTCACGGTCTCATATGGCAAACTGATATAAAACCGTGACGTATCGGTGTTGTTCTAACAGCGTTCGATCTCTACGACGGCTAAGCGGCTAAGCTCATTTTCTCAAAGGCTTTTCCGTTGCAAAAATAATATTCTGCTATTTAAAAAAATGTATTCGCGTGAGCAAAAAATTAATATTATTTTATGGTATTCCAAAGCTGAAAGTGCCGATGAAGTTATTGGGCAATTTGCTTTTACGTACCCTGGCCAACAGGTCCCATCCCGCCAAACGATTGTAAATATTTTTAATCGTTTTAAAAAATCCGGGTGCATTAACCAATTTGGTAAATGCTATTATGAAGACCATGAAGCCCGTCCTATTCCTGAAGAAAGAGTCGAGAGGGGCGAAAATGTATGTGCTTTTGGGGGGTAATGAGCCATGCTCCAGCATCCAAACTCCCAAAAATGGCATTCCAGACCGCACAGTTAGACATATTTTAAAAAGCATGGGTATAAATCCTAAAAATTAGAACTACTTAAGAAATTTTCCCAGATGATTTATCAGGCGAATGGAGTTTTGTGAGACCATGAGAAGGGGAAAAATTTATGAAAATGACAATTTTCTAAAAAAAATTCTGTTTACAGATAAATCATCATTTTCTCTTTATGGTTATCATAATCCTGCAGTCGCCGGATATTGGTCAGGGGAAAAATAAACATTTAATTGCGCCTGTACGGACATAATATCCCGAAAAATTAAACGTTTGGGCGGGTTTTTTGGCGACAAAAATGTAGGCCCTTTTTTGTCATTGAAGGCAACTTAAATGGGAAAAATATTTGAAAAATGGCAAGAGGAAATTATACCAGCTGTGCGAAATTTTAAAATGTTAATTTCGAGGAAATTTGGTTTTAGCAGGATGGCTGTCCTGCTCATAACCAAGGCCATTTCAGGAATTTCTCACTAGGACTTTTCCTGAACGGCTTATTTGTGGCAGAGGCCCATACCATGGCCGGCAAGGTCCCGGTTTTGACCCCTCTTGACTTTTGGGGGGCCCCTCACTAACTAATTTATAGGATCCAAGAGAGGCCTGAAAA
The DNA here is from genome assembly GCA_019359885.1 of Listronotus oregonensis. Classification (NCBI taxonomy): domain Eukaryota; kingdom Metazoa; phylum Arthropoda; class Insecta; order Coleoptera; family Curculionidae; genus Listronotus; species Listronotus oregonensis. The sequence continues at coordinate 2,879 of JAHBCN010023613.1, read as the reverse complement.
TAGATGAGTTGAGGGCAAAATATTCGACATTACTAACTCCATTACACGGGAGGTATTTTTGAATGTTGGGACGGAGTTTTATAATCGGCTCGGGATTGCGAAGCTCGCGGGGAATTTCTTGAGCATTTTTAAAATGAGAATTTTTAAGATATTTTTTTATTATTAGGATTACTACTAGTTTTATTAATTTGTAAGAATGTTCATAATTTTGTAGAATAGAAAAGTATTATTTTATTTTTAGGCTTAAGTCTGATAAATAACAACCTTAATTACTGTTGTATTAAATACAACAGTAATTAAAATTCTTAAAAAATGCGATTGACAATCAATACTTCAACGTCCCGCGTTCGTTAGATACTGACGCGTGACTGCAGTAGGTGGTTTGTCTAGTCGACTGCGGCCACGGCATTCCCCTTTTTCTTGGGTCGGAAAAGGGGATTCCATGACGGCATGTCTTTTTGTCTGTTTTTATTTCGCTCAAGCCTTTGCCTATTTAATTGACATCTCCTTTATCCACTGAAAATCTCTACATGAAAAATTTGTTTGCCACACGTGTAGACAAGCTGCTGTAGTGTAAGAGAGAACGTTTATCGGCAGCTGTCTGCGTTTTACTTGCCGCTACTATTGGCTTTGGCAAGGTCACGTCGCTTACAATAGATGAGGTTTCTAGTCGGAATTTGGAGTCGTTATTCTGAGTCGTATAAATATTGGTGTTACACGTTTTTATGTTAAATAATTTTAAAATGTCTGATGAAAATTTTTGTGTCATTTAAAAAAAAGAGATGATAAATGATTTTTTAAAAAAATGAAAAAATAAAAATTTAAAATTAAACATTATGGTTAAAATATAATAAATAATAAAAATTTATTTTTTGTACCGAATAATTCTTCATTGGTATAATTATTTTTTTTCAATAAATCTATTTTGTGATTTTTTTTTTTTGTAATCATTCCTTTTTTTTAATAGTTAGTTTTTTTTAATTTCTGTTAAATTTTAAAATTTGAATACTGTCACAAAAAAGTAATTATTTAAATTTTGGATTAGCTGAAAAAAAACTGAATTCAAAAAAAATTTGAAACAAAAGTTGTTTTAAAAAAATAAAAAAATGTCTCTTTTAAAATTTTTTAAAAAAAAAAAACCTTTTGCACTAATTAAAAAATTTAATAATTCATTACATTTGTATTAAAAAATTGACTAAATAAAAAATTTTTTTTAAAAAAAAAATAACCAAAAATATGTCCATTTAGCACACACAAACAAACAATCATTTTTCTTAAACCATTTTTGCGAAATTCAAAATTTTTTTTTTTTCTGAAATTTCGACTAGAAACCTCATGGCTTTAAAAACATGACCTTGCCAAACCAATTAAGCAAAAAAAAAAGCGCAGCCCTTCCCCACACCGCTGTCTATAGCCCCCTTTGTCCCCTATACATATTTTTTTGATTACCCCCCATTGGAAAGCCCCCTGATCGTCTTTTGAGAATTTTTTTTTATTTTTTTTTAAATAATACCCTTTAAAAATTTTGTTCCCCAAATACATTTTTTATATTTTTTAAAAAATTTTTGCACGCGCCGGGGAATGTTAAAACCCCGAAAAAAATCGTCGGCTTTTTTTTTTTTTAATTTTTATACTTCAACAAACATAAAAAATTGCATATTGCCTCAAATACATTTTTGGAAAAAAAAAAAAATTTTGGGGTTGGCCCCCTACTACCAGCCAGGTCTGCAGTTCCGTGTTGGGGTTTAAAAGAGGTATATGACTTTTTTTGCGCCCAAATACCTCCCAAAAATTTGCTCCCAGCCCCTCGGCACCCCCATGTTGAAAAAGGGGAAAAAAATTTTTTGGGTGAGCACGCAATTATCTCCACAATCAAATCAATCATTAGAAAAAATTGTTGATGTTGAACCCCTTTAAAAAATTTCCCCTTGAAACCCTAATTTTCCCCCAAATTAAAAAAAAGGGGGTCAAATGTTATTGACGTCCACAAAAACAAAAAAAAAAAACGATTGAGATTAAAATTTACTTTTTACCCCTTCAAATAATTTAAAATTTTATTTAAAATATGTCACTCGATTTTATTACGCCAAAATTTTTAATTAACCAAAATATTTTTATAGTGTATAATTAATAAAATAATCATTTGTATTTTTGTCGTACTCGAATATTATTTTTTTAATATTAGTTAGAATACCAGACATTTTTTAAAAAATATATAACCTTTAGGGTATTAAAGAAGTTTTTTCCCTCGGACAATAAGAGAAATAAAGGGAAAAATAATTTAAATAAAAAAAATTTCTAAATTATTTTCCCCCCAAATTTTGGAAATTTGTCCATAGGGAATTAGAAGAAATGTTCAGACTATATTCGTTATACATAATTGGTATTTTAATATAATTTACAACAGCAATTTTAACATCCCCAATTCCGGAAACATCCATTGCAAATCTTTGATAATTTTTTAAAATTTTTTTATATAGGAAAAATTTGAAAATCGAAAATAAAGATTTAAAAAAAGGGTTTTCATTTATAAACCAATTTTCAGATTCGGGGTATAAGTTTTTGGGGGTAGGTCAAAATTTGAATTAAAAATCTTGAGTGAAAATTTTTGGAATTTAAAATGGGGGGTTCAAATTGGGGTTTGTCTCAAATTAGAAATATAAGGAATCGATTTTTTTTGGAATCGAATCATTTCAAAAAGGGGAACGATTCCGGTCTTTTTTTTAAATTATAAACGAATCCCCGGTCACGAATCCTATTTAAAAAAATATCTATTCCAGCCTTTTGGGTCCAAAAAAAATCATTCCTGGTTCGATTTCAAAGGATTAACTCCTACACAGCCCGGCTATGCATAATTTGCGTATACTATATTAATACAA
>JAHBCN010023612.1:0-12449 GCA_019359885.1 Listronotus oregonensis | reverse complement strand
TCTCCCTAAAATTCCTACAATTTTTGTATAAACCGTTTTTCAATATTTTTTGAAATAAAAAAAAATTACGAGGGTGTTTACCCTTCATTGGACAACCCTGTACGTATCCTCTAAGGTTATCGTGTCCCATTAGAAACCCCCATTGTTATGCTAAGTCTTTTCCTATTTTTGCCTGAGTAGTTCTTCCTTCGTTTTTCTGGATGGGCATCTTATGAAGCTTTTTCCATGTTTAATTCAAATAATTTTTCCCCAGTATTCCTCGTGTTTGTTTCGGACCCTTTCCCCCTGTTTTTTCCCTCGTGCTGTGGTTTTGGTCACCCCAAAAGGGCAAGTTCTGGCCCAAATTATGGTGTGGATGACCCCCAGCTGTCTCGCTAGCACATCCGTTTTTTCATTGCCTTCCATTCCCGAATGTGTTTCCAGGTGGAATGGAGAATTGTGAATTTCAATTCACTGTACACGCCCGCTCCAATACTCTGCTGGGTTTTTGGAACCAGCTGTATATGTTTATTTCAGCTAAGATTTGAATTTAAAGCCGTTATAATTAATCATGGGGGGACTATGATCTGTCATTATTTAGTTACTAGATATTTTCTTTGTTCAGGGTCGGTTAAAAGGTTTTTTATTTGATTAAAATATCTTGTCACGTCCACTTTTTTTTATTACATAGTCGACATTATGTTGTTCTTTGCTTAAAAAAAAAATGGTGCTACACCAATTATTATGAATAAAATTGTTTTGACTCTGCGGTTTAAAGTATAGCTTTTCACCCTTTCTTATAGTCTTAAGTTTTTTTTGGGCCCAAAAGGAGTAGCCAAAACCCCCAGAAACAGATTTAAGGCACCAACCCAAGCAGCTAGGGTTACCACCGTAAAGTAAGGACTTTAAAAAAAATTGCCGGGAGAGGGGGGGGGAGGAAGAGGCAGGTTAGATGTAAAATTAAATACAAATTTGTGACTAAGTATAATATGGTTTTTTTTTTTTCAAAGAAAAAAGACAAAAAGTTTATTAATGTTAGACACCCAATCGGGCTTACACACGTCCAAAGGTTTGAGTACAATTTGCAAATATAATAAATAATAACCAGGAAAACATAGGTTCTTTTGGCTGGACCGAGTTCTTCATTTTGCATATAGTTTTTAAGAAATTGTCTTCTTAATGAAGATACATGTGGTTTTTCCATCAATGCTCGGCGATTATTATCCGGTCTATAAGAAAAGCTCATACTTTTCAAAGTCTATAAAGACTTGTTTAACTGCCATAAATAACTGCTTGTCACGAAGACGATTGTTTTAGCGTTGGTAATGCCACATGTAATTTACAAAACAAAACATAATTATATCGTTAAGTTAATGCAATAAAAATATTATAACTCAACACTAAAGTGTACGGAAGGAAACATAAAGAAAACAAATTTTACATTTTTGTAGATTTCTAAAATTTTGATATTAGCTGGAAGAATAGACCAAAGAGAACTTGGTCCATTTCCTTTACATGAATATTTGAATGTTTTTCTTGGGACAACTATCTTTTTCTGTTCAGAGGTGATACAAACATAAAAAGCAATATTTAAACCTAAGGTGGTATTGTGTGAAGCTAAACAACAAAGTTCAGTGTAGAAAACCCTCAAGCACTAAATGATGAAATTGGAGATGAATTTGCTCCAATAAATTTTTTTAATTGGTTGTGGAAGTATATTTATTTTTACCCCTTTGTAGGATAAAAAACCTAAATGCATAAAAAGTGATTTATGGCAAACTTAAATAAATATACAAACGTAGGTAAATACAAACGAAGGTATTCACCAAGCACCTGTAAAAATTTCCTTCAATTAGTTGTTTACTTAGTATTACATTGTTACCCCAGGTAAATATTTTGTTAAAAAGTGTTTATTTACATTAAGAAAAATCTAATTAATTATTTTAAAATTTTAAAAATATTAACCTCCGATTGTGCACTTGAAAGTAAAATAATTTTTTTTACTTGCAAAATAAATATCATATATTTCGTTTCGTATCTGTAAACTATCACCCTCTCTGATTTCTACCATAGGCCTCTTTGGGACATAGTATCAAGCAATCTTCTTCAGGTCCATTTTTATACTTTATTACAGACGGGACAGAAATCTTCAAAATTTTAGCCATTTCCTAATAAAATGTATTGATTAGCAAGTGTACTTATTTATATATTTTTGTTTTTTTAATAAAAAAACAGATACTGAAAAATTTTAAATTATGAATATTATTTGAAAGCTGTAAGAATATTTCTTATATTTTAGCTTTTCTTTTTAGTATTATGTAAACCTGTAGGTAAGATATCATCCAATTAGTGTTTTTTTTTATTAAAAAGTACCACGATGGCAGTTTTAGTAAAATTTGGTGCAGTCGCCAAAACATCAAGATTCGCTTTTTAATAATGGACATGGACAGAGTTAAGTTGTGAGAGTTTTATGAATTTGGGAGCAAAAGTTTTAAAGTATTGTAAACTCAGGAACGCGTAGCTGTTTCGCCCCACGATTTATCGTTATTTGGAAAAATAGTCCATATGTCCGTCAAATTTGTACATGCCTTAACTTAACCAAGATGAATGTTAAATGTGGGCAAAGCATAAAATATGCTCTCTTTATCACATCTTAAAAATAGCAAAATAAATAGAACAAATCCAGGTTATAGCGCTTTTGTATTACCTTTCTTTTATTTTTATTTTACTTTAAGAGAAAATGTTGCTAAAACAGGCGCTAACCTGTGACAAATTCACCTTTTATGAAAAAAAGAATTTTTTTTTAAACAAACGAAACTACCTTGTCCTGCTTTTAAAAAAATATTTTGTTCACAACTGTTGAGGTTATTGTTTTAAAATAATAAAAAAATAATCTCAACCAACCAAAACTAACCCAAAAAAAACAAAGATTACTTTAAAAAAATATTTAAAAAAGTATAAATACATTCGTAATTCTAACCAGATCCTACGACTTACCCAGCCAATGCCTTATCCACTAATTTATTGAGGCGTTGTAAACCTACTTTCGAAAATGGAATATAAACGGCAAAAGAGAGTCTCGCCTCACCCACTTCTTGCATTTAGATTGGATGAGCTAAATTCTATAAAAATTTACACATAAATTTAACATAAAAATGTTATTTTTAAAATAAATAATTTTTAATGGCATTTTGTATTATGAGTATAATTTACCTGAAGAGGGCTTAAATCACAGTGTTCTACAAAATAGTTATAAACATTTTTTACAAATTCTTGGGCCAATTTGTTACCATGTAGATTATGATGATTCCTAAAAAATACCCATATTAATGTTTAAACTACAAAAGTCCCTTTTTTAATATAACACTTAATTAAGCAGCAAATGGTTTGCTAAGTTTTAAAAAATCATAATTATAAACATAGTGATTAATCTAGCAGTACTCTAACTTCCACTGTACAGCAGCTCATAAATATAAATTTAAGATGTTATTTAAAACCACCAATTTCCCATTAACACTCTCTTTGGAAGTACATGGGATACAGTAATCATGATCATCCATTACTGATTCCTAAAAATATAAAGAATAAAATTTAAAAACTGTTTCTGCATATTAATAAATATTATTTACTTTTTCAGAAATAAATAATTTCTGTTAAATAAAAAAAGTTCAATACCATGATTATGTTCAACACTATATATAAATAATCAAGAAACACTAAATAACACGCAAACTATCAAAAAAGCACTAAAACTGGCTAAATATTCCAAAGAATGAAGAAATTAGCATCAGCTGTTAACACGTCAACATCTGAAACAGAAAATAAAAATCCGAACAATCCGGCCCCGTTTGGAACAGTAAAGTAAACTAACTGGTGGTCTATATCGCTCTTTAACAGTTTACGGTATTAAAAAAAGAGGCAAATATAATCGTGTTTTAAATTATTTATTTTTAATTGCCGGTTGCTTTTCTGGTCTGGTAACTTTTTATTTTGAGAACCTAAAAACGGTTGGCATTTGTGACAGAAGTAACGGCTTTAAATTCAAATCTTAGCTGAAATAAACTACTAGATGATGTCTCCAAACGCCCCGGGGAAAGTTTGTACCACTCACTTTGATCTGGAATTTTTAACTCAAAGTTTTTGTTGAATGAGTATTGGGGAATCATCTGGTCTGTTCTCTCGTCCAGGATGTTACCAGCGATACTAAAACAGTTTTTGTAAATATGAGGATTTGCAGATTTTTCTTGAATGGGTGCAGACACTTACATCAGCAAGTCTGCCATATTTGCAGATTTGAAAAGTTGCTTTTGTCGATGTAGGGGAGAGCGGGGAGACTCTGGACATAGGGAGACCTTGGACACTTCAAATTTCCCACTTGAACCGAATTTATTTCCGCTTCATCAGGGGTGAAACCGGCAACGAGTAAACGTGATTTGTTTGTGTTGAAAAATAGGAAAAAAAAAAACAAAATTGCGATTTTACGAATTTTTACTTGGCATCTAATATTTTGGGAAAACTGGTAAGTTTTATGATGTATATTTGATTGTCTGTTACTTAGTTTTTGTTATTGTAGTTAAATTAAGCACTGTTTATTGAGGTTATGTCGTTGTTTGGGATGATTAACTGGATTTATGTTGAATTTTAATTTTCTTTATAATGTACCGAGGGGGAGACATTGGACACTGTCCAAAATCTCCCCATTTTGTCCAAAGTCTCCCCATTTAATTTTGATCCTTTATTTTTTTAGATGCAAAATGCCGAGAATATACAAGAAACTTACAAATCGAGAATTTAACCCAGAATGTATGAAACAGGCAGAAGGCAATTAAAAACAAATGTCTTATAGAAATAGTGCTAAAAATTATGGGTCACGAAGTCTCCCTCGCCGGTTATGTAAAAAAAGCCCGAGAACTGGGAATAAATAATGTTGAATTTTCCCCAAATTTTAGCAAATCTCAAGTATTTTCATCAGATATGGAAGATGCCTATTTATTAAAGTGTTCTGCAATGTTTTACGGATTAACACCTAACGCAACACGACGATTTGCCCGAATATGCCGTAAAGAACTCAATCCGTATCCCGAAATTTGGAAAACAGAAAAAATAGCGGAAGAGATTGGTTTGGAGGTTTTTTAAAGGTCATCCAAGACTATCCATTAGAAAACCTGAGGCGACAAGTTTGGCACGAATGACCAGCTTCAATCCTACCAATCTGAAGATATTTCAGGATAAACTAGCCGAACTTATTGGCCGTTACTCATTTGAACCAATGCAGATTTTTAATTTGGATGAAGTAAGTTTTTACTACATAGTTTAAATTGTCATAGTTAAAATTGCAACTTTATTTACAGACTGGTATAACGACAGTTCAACGAGTTCCTAAAATTGTGGAAGAAAGGGTGAACATCAAATAGGCCAGGCCACATCCCGAGAAAGGGGTGAACTTATAACACAAGTTAATTATTTCTGCAGCAGGAATCGCTTTGCCGCCAGTATGGATCTTTCCCAGACAACGCATGATGAAAAAAGGATGATGAAGGAGGTTTTGGGCTCTGGGTTTAGGATTGGTCCATCCTACGGCTGGATGACAAAATAATTTTCTAGAGGTGCTGAAACCACAAAAAAATACAAACTGTTCAGTACAACAAAATTTTGCTAATAATGGACAACCCATTCCCACTTGTCGTTCCGGAATTGAGTATTGTCGAGCTAATGGAATCGTAATTCTAACCTTGCCACCCCACACGTCCAATAAATTACAACCGCTTGATAGGACCGTTTTTGGTCCTTTAAAACGTTTTTTAATCAAGGTATAAATTGGGCTATTAACGCATCCTGGATCAATCTATCTATTTACGACTTCCGCTTATTGGTTTACAATTTGGGATCGGGCTGCAAACCCACAAACATAAAATCGGGTTTTTTAAATGCACCGGTATTGTACCTTTTTTGATAAAGGTATTTTTAAAGAAGATGACTTTTTGTCAGCTTCTTAAGATCGTGATAACCCCAATAATGAAACGGGTGACATAGATAAAATGAACAAGTGGATAAAAATCTGCCGTCAACTTCCCAAGGCATTCGTTTACAGAATAACTTAATGACATCAATAATTTTTAGTCATAACGAAAATGCTAGTCGATATTAACTTCGAAGGGCAACAGCGATAGCTTATGTAATAATTCAGGGAAAATCTTTCAGGTCTTGAGGAAAAGGATAATCAGCCATCGACTTCACAAGGCAATTTATCTAATAAGCCAACACGAATAGCCAGTTCAAATATAAACATTTTTGTTTCACCGGAAACCACGCCCTTTCCCCAAAGCCCCTAAAAAAAAAAGAATCTGGTAGGGCCAGAAAGCGTGGCAAATGCATGATTGCAACTGATACGCCAGAAAAAAAAAATTGAAGAAAAACAGGCTAAGAAAAAATCAAATTGGATAAAGTTAAAGCAGTAAAAAAAAATATTTGCAAAGATGACAGTGATGAAAGAACCTAGTGAAATTATATATAACGATAATTCCTCAGATGATGAGTTAATTTTTGACAGTGATAATGAAGATATGAGTGTACAAGAGATCCCAGAAGGAAGCTATATAAAACAAAAGTCCATGGAAAATGCACAGTCAGAAATTATGCTGCAAAAATATTAAAACAACGTGCCGACGGATATGAAGAACTTTTTAAAACGACATGTTTCTTCCAATAGATTTACATTAAGATTAGAAGATGAGGCTTTTGTGCCATGGTCAGATATTTTATGCAAACTACCTCAACCAATTAGCGACACCGGGAAAGATTTAAGGACATGCTATATTTTAACATGAACTTAATTAAATACACCTAAATTAATAAGAACACAAATATTTGTTCTTCAGTTACAGGTCTAAAAGAATTATTTTTATGTTACAATTTTGTGTTTTTTAGTTGTATTAAATAATTTTTGTAAAAAATTATTTTTTTATTCGAAAAAAAATTTTTTTTTTCCAAATCTCCCCGTGAGCGGGGAGACTTTTGGAAACTCAACTTGATATTAAAAGAGAGTTTTTATAAAACTAGTTTATAGATCTGTACATTAGGCCTGTAAATTGTTAACCAATATAGACTACTAATCATACAATATTTATTGTATTAATTATATTTTGGACTTTAAAAAATATATAAAAAAGTAAAAAAATTTCAGAGTCTCCCCGCTCTCCCCTATTGTAATTCCACTTTTAAGGTGCTTCTGTAGTGTAGAAGGAAAGGTAATCATATTTGTTAAACAACAAACCCCCTTAAATTTTAGCATTTTTTGTTTTAACAGAAGGAGCTGTTACGATTATTACATGGTATCTGCATTTTTCCATCGTGTGAACAAGTGTGCTTCCACGCTGCGGGAAGGAAGAAAATAAATTCAGAAAAGTAAAGCATTTTATTGTAAATAAAGAAAAAGAGTTTCGGAATTTTAATATCGATATACACTTTACCTTCTTTGTTGTTTACTTATCTATCACTGCCGATATCTAAAAATGTTGTCTTAATAGAAGAAAAAACAAATAAAAAGAGACAAAGATATATCTGTCTTAATTGATTCATGTCAATTGCTAGAGGAATTAATAAATTATAATTAATGATATGGTTAATAAAATTAATTATAGGATTAAAAGGAACTGAGATGGACCAAATTATATAAAATTATTATTACATACTTGAACCACTTACGATGCTTCTCAAGATTATCTTTTTTGTCACTCTCTTGTTTCCATATTTTTAAAAATGATGATTCTTTTTTTATAGTTATAGTTAATATAATAGTATATTTATTTTTTTTTAAAGTTTAAATAGCAGGCCCTCCTGTGGTAATAGCAATAATATTAAGTTATTTTAGTATCAAAAAATCGTTTGGCAGGTAGTTTACGCCCATAATCGAATAACCTAAGATTCTAGAGACTCTATGTATACAGGAGCAGACATGGAAAATTCGGGATTTTACATTGATGAAAAGGATGCATAAGAGTAGAGGTATTGCACTTTTGGGAACTGCAAGTAGAAGAATTATGCTGTTTATTTCGTCAGAACAGAAACCGCTAAAATACATATAAAAAAGAATAGGTACCGTACAACTTACCTATAAGAGAAAACATAAAGATTCTCTTAGAAAATCGAGAATGCTAAGAGCAGATAATGTACAGCTTAGAAGAAAAAGATATTTTCTGTCTTGAAAAAAAATAGGATAAGAATTAGCCGACCTTTTTCGCGACAGTGAACATGATTGTATTATTTGTGCATAAAACTAAACAAGATTTTTTTTCTACCCCAACCAATGATACATGCAACGCAAAATTAAGGGATACCATTTTTTTTAACAATGATTTTAAAGTTAAATAATTTGGAAACTAACAAACCATTTTTAATTACTTTTTTTGGATCAAAAGTACATCAATCTTTTTTTAAATTATTCATGGAGGAGCATTTTATTACAACGTAGTTTAATTGTACAGGTTAAAATAAAGAAGTATGTTTTTTTTTATCTTGGGACAGTCCACGAAGGCTGATGCCTAAGTACTAACGTACCGTGGATGTCTTCAGTGTGGGGAGAGGGAGTTTGTTCACACGGGACTTAAATTTTTGGAGATTGAGAGGAGAAGGAAAAACTTCTGCGGGCAGCAGGTTCCATAGTCTTGACACTCTAGGAATAAAGGAACGAAAAAAGCGGGAAGTTCGGGGGCCCCTCTAACTAAACTGTAAAAGGATGCATAAAAGTTGCACTACGTGTTGCTCTGTTGGGAGCTGCCAGAGAAGGAATAATACTGGCCAATTCCTCTGAGCAGAAGCCGTGAAAATACCTATAGAAGAGCGACCGATCCCCTACAGCTCGACGATGGGCAAGAAGAGGAAGCCTTTCTGTGAGCCTTGGATCATTAATAAGACGAACAGCTCTTTTTTGAAAAAAGTCCAGAATGCTAAGTGCTTTTAAGGGACGCCATTCCCCAGACATGAGAACAATATTCTAAAGAGGGTCTGATTTGGGATACATACAGAGTGTACAGAATGGAAAAAGAGAAATATTTTCTGGTTCGAAAGAGGAATCCAATCTTTTTTGAAGCTGCCGAAGCTATGGATGAAATGTGTTTGTGCCAGTTGAGGTTATTCTCAAAAGTAATGCCGACTAGATTAAACGACTCTTTGTTCTGCAGAACTTGGCCGCTCATATGTAAGGGATGAGCATTAGCAGACTTTTTTCGCGCAGCGAACATGACTGTGTTTTTGAGGCATTAAACTGAACACAATTTTTGGCGCCCCAATCCAAGATAAGTTTGAGGTCTTGTGAAAGAGATATCTGCATTGACCTGCGCTTGTTTTCAAAATCAGAATTACACGTGGCTTAAGAAATTGAATTCTAGAGTGGAGGGTACTATCGTCAGCAAAACTATGAATGGGATTGATTGTGGAAGAGAGAAGATCGTTAATGTGTAGAAGAAACAGCGTGGGTGCCAGCACTGAGCCCTGGGGCACCCCAGCATTAATTTGGTAGAAGCTGGAGGAATGACCATCTACACTAACTGATATACGTCGATTAGAAAGGAAACTGGAAAGCCAAGAGCAAAGCTTAGGTGGAAGACCGTAAGAAGGAAGTTTGTTAAGAAGCCCATCATGCCAGACCTGATCGAAAGCTTTGGATATGTCAAGAGCAACGATCTGGGATTCACCAAGAAACTCAAGGGACTTGTTCCAGTTGTGTGAGACAAAGGAAAGAAGATCAGCTGTGGATCTACTTTGACGGAATCCATATTGTCTATCATTTAAGATCCTATGTTTTTCCAGATACTTTAAGATTTGGGAATTAATGAATTTTTCCATTACTATTACTTTGCAAAGAACTGAAAGAAGATATATAGGTCTATAGTTAGAAGGGAGACTTTTGGATCCTTTTTTGGGGACAGGTTGCACACGTGCAGCTTTCCAATTCTCCGGGAAAATGCCCGTGTCGTAAGAGTTTCGAAAGAGGCGAGTTAAGATGGGTGCAAGCGCGGGAGCACATTTTTTTAAGACGATTGCTGGTATGCCATCCAGCCCAGACGATTTTTTAGTATTAAGAGAAGAAAGAATACGCTTGATCTGTTTGACTTTAAAAATTATATCGGACATTTTATGAGAAACAGGGACAACTGTTGGATGAGGAATATTAATAGGAGGATCAAGCGTAGAATTGGCAGCAAATTGTTTGGCAAATAGTTCGGCTTTTCCTTTGGAGGTAGAGACAATTCCATCTTCAGAGATTAGGGGTGGAAAAGAATTTGTGCAAAAGTTCTGACTAATATTTTTGGCAAAGGACCAAAAAGCTTTACTGCCATTTGAGCAAGAGAGAACTTTATCTTTTATTCGATTGTTAAAACGGTTCTTTGCTTCTAAGATGGTCTGATTATACTTTTTTTGCTTCGTTGCTAGCTTGTCGATTGTCGGGACGGGGGTTTGAAGAAACTTTTTGTGGGCTTGAAGTTTTAAAAGTCTGGCTTTGTCACAGGATTTAGAAAACCACGGTTTGTGATTTGAAGTTATGGGGTTCTTTTAGTGTGGAATATAGGTCTCAATGGCTAGTTGAATTGTTTCTGTAATTTGTTTACATATTTCGAAGGATCGTGAGTAGAAAAGCAGGTAGGATTCCAAGGGTAGCTGGCAAAGAAATCTCTTAGACCATCCCAGTCGGCCGAATTGTAATGCCAGACGGTGCGTGGCGGCATGCTTTCAGTTGCCTCAAAATGAGTGGAGTATGATACGGTGACCCAAAACCCTGGTCAGAGCGACCAAGGGGGCAGTTACTGATGCTTGATAGAGTTCGGGGTGGAGGTAAGAAGAGATCTAGGGGTTAGAATTATGGTGGAAACCCTAGGAAAGTAGGAGTCCCTAATTAGATTGGTGAGCGAGTTGCTGATTGCGAAATTTTCTGCTGCTCTGCCTTGTGTATCAGTTTTTGTGGAGCCTAGACAATCCTCATTATGAACATTAAAATCCCCGAGGACGATTACTTGGCCAATGGAAACTGGGAAATAATATTGTCGATCTTTATTGAAAGGAAATCAAAGAACTCGTAAGAATTGTCAGACGGGGACCGGTATACACAGCAGATGAATTTAGTAGAAGATCTGAAAGTAAGTTTAAGCCAAAGAATATCAGGCCTACCCGATTTGAGGTTAGAAACCCTAACACAAGCCAGGTCGTTGCAAACGTAAGCACAAACACCGCCATGGGGTCGAAAAGATGAAATGAGTTCATAACCTGAGAAAAGGAGGTGGTTGGTTGCTGTTTTGGGACTTATTTGGGGTTTTGATAAGAAATATTATGTGGGGGTTTGAGGATTGAAGATAATGGTGAACAGAGTTCACGTTAGAGTTAAGCCCACATATATTTGTGAACGATATCAGACTTTTCGATGGTGGCCCTCAAATGTACCCCCCGCCCGGAGAACCGAATGGAGGGGGATTTTACCTCTGGGTAACTTTACGTTCGGGTGTGCCCATCATTATTTCCCAAAATTTTTGTAGAGTGGAAAAAAAAAGAGAAAGGAAAAAAAAAAGAAAGAAAAGGAAGAAGGAAAACTAAAAGAGAAAGAAGGAGGAGGAAGAAGGAAAACTGACTCACCGCCCTGAACTCGAAACGTACTAAGACTTTACGAGTCCTTTATAGGGCAAGTGGGGTGGTACCGCCTCAGGTGAGGAAAGCTCCTCTACCACCTACTAATTGGCGGTTTTCTATTTCACGTATGGAAAATAAGTGACACCAGTTAAACCTAGTTTTTCCCAAGGCCAGTGGTTTATCTACTAGATAGCATTCCTAATCCCTACTAAAAAAAAGATTTTTAAAATTCGTCTCTAACTCTAATAGTTTCGAAAGTATGCAATGTTTCCTATGAGATGTCCATTTTCACTTTAAATATCATGATGTTAACCAGTTTAGCCACAAAGTGATTACCATGGTTACTTTACATACTAATGACTGTTTGTTAATTGATTAGAATAAGATCGCTACCTTTATACGTATAGTTTTTACTTATAATGCCTAGACGTCATTTGAGTCCAGAAGAAGTCAGTAGAGCTCTGTGTATGTTAGATGCTCGTATGCGTCAGGGCTGAAGTTGCGATCCGTTTTAATGTATCCCAAAATGTAAACTGTCCCGTATGTAAAGTAACCATGGTAATTACTTTCTGGCTAAACTGGTCAACATCAAAGTATTTAAAGTAAAAATGGTCATCGCATTGGAAAAATGGCATACTTTCGAAACTATAAAGACAAATTTTAAAAACTATCTAGTAGATAAACCAGTGGCCTTGCACACTAGGGAAAAACGAAAGTTGGACTGGTGGCACCCATTTCCCGTATGTAAAATGAACCTCCTATGAGACATACCCCTATATTTCACCCTGTACAATTAAACCACGTTGTAATAAAATGCTTCATCATAAATAATTTTAAAATAGATTGATGTACCT
>JAHBCN010023611.1:0-12431 GCA_019359885.1 Listronotus oregonensis | reverse complement strand
TATAAGTTGTATTTAGATTTTATTTCTGACATTTTGTGTTCCGGCGACTATCATCAAATTACTTTTTCACATTTCTGGATAAAGTCCAGGAAACGAACCATTTTGCCCAGCAATTTTTTTAAGATGCATAGAATGACTTAAAATTTTAATAGTAGGTAGGGAATAGTCTAAGGAACAAAATCTATATTATGCCAAAGGGCGCCTTTACCTTGGGGGTAGTTGCCAAACCATCTAAAGGGTAATTTTTTTTTATATTTTGACCACAGAAATCGATAGTTTTTGAGTTATTCGCGATCGAAAGTCGGAGTTCTTCGTCGATAAAATCAACGTTTTTAATCGTTTTTTTTTGCAAATAACTCAATAAGTATACATAATACAGTCATTATTTGAAATATTGTTGTCCAATCTCGTCTTTGTAAAAATACTTCTTAGAGTGGTTTGGGATTTAAATCCCGTTTTAATATAATACTTATTTGCGATTCTGCGGTTTTTTTCCGGAGTTCCTTTTATATGTGGAATTTTCATAAATATTTGGTTTTGTGGAGTATCGATATTCCGAATATCTGCTAGTGCAGGTACACATGAGCTTAAAAGTAATCGGGACGCAAAGATTGTTTTCAATCTAATCTCTTTGATACCTATCGGGGTTTCAGTGCACATGAGATAGGGAAGCCGCGACATTTCAATCCTAACTTTTTTAATCCTATAAGAATTGTTCCATGTTGAAAATGCAATTAGAAATAGATATGCAAACTATTTTAAAAGTGAAGTTGGACAAGTGACTTGGCAAGATAAATGTATATATAGAAAATTATTAAATTATAAAACCTATTTTTAAATATAAATCATGTACAGGGTGTCCCAAATTCAAACCTCATCACTTTTTCGGAAACTTGAAGAGAAACGAGGTAGGTTAAATGAAGGCAAAGTTGCGCAATTTGATGCTGATCAAATTGCCACCTTAAAAGTTTCAAATTTTTGAATAGTTCCGAAGACTTTTGAAAAAAAAACGAATATTCGCGATTTTATTTTTATTTTTTATGACAAAATAAATTTCAAATTCTTAATGCTACTTTTCCTGTTCTACAAAACAGTGTTATTAGATTTATACACCGACGTTTCGTCTTTGAGCTGCCATCATTAACTTTGTTTCTTTTGTAAATACGGTCCTAGATTTTTATTACTAATTTAAGAAGCTTTTAAGGTTCCAAAACCAAAGCTGTATGGCACTTATTTGAAAAAAGCAATAAAATGATTTCCTGGTAAGATCTTACCAAAAATTAATTCTCTGCCTTTCTTGACATTAGTATAAATTTTTCGAATAAGTGCGATACATCATTAGTTTTGGAATCTTAGAGCTTGTAAAATCCGTAAAAAAATCCAGGGCCGTATTTAAAAAAACAAAGTTGATGATGGCAGCGCAAAGACGAAACGTTGGTGTGTAAATCTAATAACACTGTGTGGTAGAACAGAAAAAGTAGCATAGGATGTAAAATTTATTTTGTTACATTCAATCAAGTGAAGTAATAAAAAAATAAAAATGAAATTGCGAATATTCGGTCCTCTCAGAAGTGTTCGGAAGTATTTAAAAAGTTTAACCTTTTAAGGTGGCTTTTGATCAGCATTAAATTGCGTAACTTTGCCTTCATTAAACCGACTTCGTATCTCTTCAGGTTTCCGAGATCGGAATGATGAGGCTCGATTTTGGGACACCCTGTACCTAAAAATGTATAGTTTAATGTAAATAAAATATATCGCACTCTATTTTATTGTATTTCTTTCATTTTCTAATTTTGTCTGGAAACCCAAAAACATGTTTTTGCAAACAAATTTTTAAGTTATCGACGATTTAAAAAAAAAATAAACCTAACCTCACTTTTTTTTTCGTTATAATTCGATTTGGTTCGAAATATAAGTATAGAGGTTTTTTGACCCGGGCTAACCGAATTTGAAGTGAATAGCGATACAGCTTAGTAATTAAAAACATATATTAATAGTCTATTTTTGCGATTTTGTTTAATTTTGTTGAATTTTTTTTTTCTCTACAAAATTGAATATGTATCCTTTTAGCATAAACCCAACGATTACCGAGGTTGAAATTTGCCGGAAATTAATAATTCGGCCGTTTGCCGAATTCGGCACATTTTTTTATTTCTTTCATTATATTCTTGTTCTCGTCGTTTTTTCTCTTTAAAATGATATAAACACGAATCTTCGGCTTTTAAATTTAGGCCCCTTGCTATTTCTCAGATTTTTATACTGGTTTTATTTTGACCCTTATGAATCCAAATATATCCTCAAATAGCCGTGAAAAAATAGCAGCTTTTTGGGGCGGGAGGCAGGAGAAAAAACAAAAAATGTATATTAAGGTCAAATCTGAAAAATTACTCGCAACTAAATTTAAACAGTGAATACTTATATATTTCAGGTCGCTGAATACGAATCCGTTCTCAGTTTGACCCGATCCAATTTGGTTGCGAATTGACCTTGAAATGCCCTACTAAAAAAAAGAAAGGACTGAAAGACTTGACCATGGTATCTTTATGTTTTTAAGGTCAATAAATCCAAATTAGTTTGGCCCCATCAGGTCAGGGTTAAGGGCATTTCAAGGTCAAATCGCAACAAAATTTGATGTGACTGACCACGGATTCGTATTCAGAGCCCTCAAATACATAAGTAAACACGCTTTAAATTTGAATGCGATAAATTTTGAAGATTTACCCTTAACATGTTCTTGACTCTGTCCTGATGGGGTCAAATTGACACTGGATTTGGATTCAGCAACATCAAAACCACATAGATACTATGGTCAAGTCTTTCAGACCTTCAACTTTTTTTTTGTGGGACTGTGTTTTCTATATCTATATATATTATGTATATATATATATATATATATATATATATATATATATATATATATATATATATATATATATATATATATATATATATATATATATATATATATACATATACATATACATATACATATACATATACAAAATACATATACATATACATATACATATACATATACATATACATATACATATACATATACATATACATATACATATACATATACATATACATATACATATACATCTATAAATAGAATTGACAGAATTGACGCTAGATAGGGGCAGAAACCTGCGTCAGCCGCGATACCCATCAGGATAGCTATCGGATAGGCCGAGACTATCTGATAACTATCGTTATCTCATGTGCATTGCCCCATTACTCCCAACGTATTTGTGCCTACCGAGAATGAAGTCAATCTTTGCGTCCCGATTACTTTTAAGCTCATGTGTACCTGCACTAAGTAGCACTGTAAAGGGATGCATAGAACGGTATTAACGTGTTGGTTTGGTGGGAGTTGCCGATAAGGAATTATAGTGTCCCACTCACCGGAGCAAGACGAAAAAATATCTATAAAAGAGCGACAGATCCCCTACAGCCCGTCGGTGAGCAGTAGAAGGAAGCTTTCCTGCAATCGTGAAATCATTAATAAGACAGGCAGTTTTTTTTTTAAATAGAATCAAGAATGCTACGAGTTTTAAAGGAGGCCGATCCCCAGACATAAAATCAAAATTCTAAATAGGCTTTGATTTAGGATACATAAAGATTATACAAATTAGAAGGAGATAAATACTTTCTCGCACGAAGGAGAAATCTAAGCTTTTTAAAGCTGCTGTGGCTATAAATATATTGTGTTTAGGCCAGTTAAGGTTATTTTCGAAAGTAACGCCAAAAAGGTTGTTCTACAGAATTTGGCTGCTCGTAAGGGACAAGTATAAGGCCACAGTAGTTTGCATACTGCCAACCAGGAAGCAACTTCTGAAGATGCCAACCGCTCGTGTTGGCGAAACGTTAAGTCAACCCGACAGTTGACGCCGACCTAACAGCTCAAAAACCATTAAAACAGTAGAGAAATCGTTAATATATAAGTAATAAGTAAATATTGCTTGCTTGTATAATATATATTGCATGTACTCCAAAGTTTTACATTAGACGTGTGTATAGTTTTCTTTAGTAGCTATTTAGTTGACATATTTATTTATTATTATCCTTAATTAAATTTAACAGCTCGGTAAATGTAATGAATCCTTACTTTTTTCCCAGGGTTTTACCTACCCTTGATATTCCGCGACTTTCCTTTCTAAATTCATTTTTTAATTTAAAATTTTTCCACAACGAGTAAATAAGTAGTTTATAAAAGAAAAATACAATTTTACTAAGTTGTTAAACATTAAATTGCAGTAATAAATTTCAGACTGTAAAATAATTGGCGGTAGAAAATGTAAAAATAAAATAACAATTTTTATAGAACTGGAACTGGAATGTCGCATGAGCCTAAAACTTTTCGGAAAAAGAATAAATTAAGTTTAAGTTAACGTAAATAAAAGTTTTTGTTAAAATTGCTTAATTAATGCAGAAAATGTTACACTTATTTTGTGTTATAAGAACTACACCGACTAGAGCCATGGAGGTAATATTAAATCTCACCCACCTTAATATTTTTGTTAGGGTAGCGGCATTGGTGACTCTAACACGCATCCGCATGGTGGTTATGAATACTAATGTAGGCAGTAGCTCAACTGGACAATGCCTGTGGAAGAATGCTACCAATGAACTTCCAATTCTACAGGCAAGAACGGACTCAATTGCAGCTAAATTTGTTTACAACAAACCAAACACAATCAACACAAAAAGAACAATTCCAAAAAAGGATGAGTCTAAAGGAACCATTAATCCTTACACTGACGGCTCAAAGACCAAGGTGGGTACAGGCTGTATATAATATTATCTGTATCTATACAGACATAAGACAACCACTACTAGCCCTGAAGAGACCACGCATTACTTTAAGACTCGTACTAGAGATGCCTTTAGTAATATCTCTTAAAATAGCGTGGTCAACTTAACCTGCATCAGGGGGCATGACATATCTTAAGTTAATTATACTTCTGACTCGCTAGCCAGAGCGGCTGTGGTTAGTGATGAGCAAAGCAAGACCAAGACCAAGACCGGGCTAGTCTTGGTCTTGGTCTTGGTCTTGCAAGCCAAAAGAAGGTCTTGGTGTGGGTCTTGGTCTTGCACCACCCGGTCTTGGTCTTGGTCTTGGTCTTGCTGCAAGAGTCTTGCTGGTCTTGCTTTTTTTGGTAGTAATAATTTAACTAAGCAATCTTAAATAAAATACATATTTTTTAATACTTATAAATAATAAATAAGGATTAAGACTATATTTTTTGCTTTAAAATTTTAAAATATACCAATTTTAACATTACATGTACATTTAAATTATTTGATTAAAAAGCATATTTTAAATGTAGGGGTTTATTTATTTATAGCGCTATAGAAACATTTTAGTAATAAGAATTATTTAAAAGAAGCATATAAAATTAAAGCAAATACAAAACTGTGTACTGTGCGAGCAGAAAAAAAAGACTTTTAATTTCAATGAATATGATTCTGATATGTAAACATTGGTTTCTGATTCAAAAAAAAAAAAAAGTTATTCAGAAAGCTTTTATTTTCAAAATAATTAGTTAAACATTTGCCGTACAAAGTTTGTACAAATACTTTATAAACATTATGCATATACAAGGTGGCTCGATGCTGCGACAAAGCTTAATATCTCCGAAACCGTTCATAATGGTGAAAAACTGAATATATAAAAATTATAGAAAAAAGGGCGTAAAATGTAAAATTATTTTCTATTACTCACCACTCAAGAAAACTTTCTTATTTTTAGCTTTTAAGCTAAATTAAAAAAAATATGGCAAAAAATCCATTTAAAAAAATCGCTTTCCTGTATATTATGCTGAAAATTCTTGAACTGTGATATAGGTACAATGTCGACACAGATTAGTTTTTAATTATCATTTTCGGTTTTGACAAAAATGACGTCATCATTATACTTTTGGCATTTTTTTGACTTTTCCGTCTAAACCGGAAGTGAAATTTAAAATCCATTTATATAAAAAGTATTCCTATATGACATAACAAATATATTTTTTATTAAACCATCACTTTTACATTTATATCTTAGTTTTAAGGTGCAATCTAATGATGTCACATCTTACAGTGTGGCACAAAAATATTGTATTTCTGGTTTTTGAAAATTTTTGATCCACCCTGTAAGTGCCATCACTAGATAGCTAATTTAAAAAGAAAACATTAAGGATGGGTAAGTAATTTTTAGCTTCTATAACTTTTGTACTCCTAGTTTTTCTTTGTTGTAAACGGTTTTGGAGATATCGAGCTTTGTCGGACCATTGAGTCACAATCTTATAATTTTTAAAACATGTTATTGAATTTACTAGTTATCGTTGTTAAAAGTTTTATAAAAGATTAAAGTAATCGATTTAATTATTACTTTATTTTAAAAAAACCTGTTACTCATGAAATAATCGCCTTTTTGGGCAGTCCACGACACATTTTGTGTCATATCTATATGAAATACCTCTGTGTATTGAATATGAAAATTAAATATAATAATTAAAAAAAAAAGTGACAAAAGTGCAAGAGTCTTGCAGGTCGGTCTTGGTCTTGCGTAGTCTTGCACTCCTCGGTCTTGGTCTTGGTCTTGGTCTTGCATACCCCGGTCTTGGTCTTGGTCTTGCAAGCGAGAAGGCGGTCTTGGTCTTGGTCTCGGTCTTGGTCTTGCTGCAAGACCAAGACCAAGACCGCAAGACCAAGACCGGTCTCGCTCATCACTAGCTGTGGTACAAAAACTTGTCGGTCACATCTCCACCACTGGATTAATAAGAGCAGTTATAACATACATTATAAAAGAATACTTCCATCGTTTGTTTAAAGAAAAGTTGGATGCAACTTCTAACTGCAACTTTGCAAAAATACTGCTAAGCTATCCAGATAAAGTAATAGCAAAGAGATGCCTTACGATGTCTAGGAGTAACCTCGGAGTATTAACGGGCGTTCTAACTGGCCAATGCGGGTTACGAAGACACCTATTCAAAATGGGTTTAATTGATATAGAAATATGCAGAGGCTGTGAACAAGAAAAATAGACCGTGAAACATATTCTTTGCGATTGTCCCGCCCTTACATTTGAACGGAACTTCATGTTAGGCACAAACTGGCTTCTATTAGCCGAAATTAGAGGAATTCCACATAAAGACGTCGTTAAATATATTAAATCAATAGGTTAGACTACCCAGTAAATTTCCCGCCTACCAGAGGAAGCACAAAGGACCTACTGAGGTCTAGGTGCTATGGTAAACTTTCAGATTAGATCAGATCAGCTGTGAAAAAATTAAGACTTTTATGTCATGTGGTTTCTGAGATTTTTAGTTTTGAGAATCGTCTGACTTACTTACCCATTAACTTATCAAAACAAACTATGGGGCACTTCCCGAGGGAGCAGAAACTTAAAATTTCGTATGTAGGTAGATTTTGAGATACAATTAATTTTTTTTTTTTGAAAACTGCTCATTTTTCCTTGGAACCCCTGAAACATGGGCAGTAATATCGTATACTTAGGGGGGCATTTTAGAAGTTTTAAATCTAATTGAACCTAAGTTTTTGAGGTTTGTCTAAAAATCAAAAATGCAGGCAAGATTTTATTCCATTCAATGCACTCAAAAAAAAAAAAGAAAAAATATTATACTAAAAATACTATTAGATTATAAGGGCCAAGTTCTTATTCAAAAATTTCGGTCTCTTAATGTACTAAGATCTAAAATAAGACAAAGTTTTTCTTTGACTTGGCAAGTTTTTTACTGATCTGTCTATAATAATGCTGGCGTATAAATAGTTTTTTTTTGGTTCGAAAAATATTCTTAATTTACGGAAAAATACTATTGCCGTCTAGTTTTACAAAAATACAGTAATTGTAATTTTTTATTGGTATTAAAATTTAATAACAGCTGTAAAGTACAAATTAAAGAAAAAAAATTGGAGAATGGACCATTCTAAAACTTTGAAACAAAGAATCGGCGGTCGATCCCCTCCGTGTTTGGAGATTTGCATGCCTGATACTTTAAGTCTGGTGATAAATATTCCGAAAAAGAAAAATTACACTTTATATATAAGGTAGCAAAAAAGATCCTAAATAAAAAAGCGATCGAAGAATATTTTACTGTCAAGCGGGAAAATTGTTCGGTCACAAAAAGCGTATTGATGGTAAATTTAGGCGCGTTTCAAATTAACTTATTTAGATATTTTTGTAATAGAAAATATTTAACTGTGTCTGTAAAAAAATATGCATAACATTGGCAACTCTAAAAACTGTTTACAAAAAGCTATTTCTGTACTGTTTTGTGTGATCAGGTTAGTTCTGATTGGCAGACTTCGAAGATAAAAGTGAAAAAAAGTTTTGTTTTATAATGTACTGTAAAACGCACTTTTAGATACTTGGTTTTAGTCCGGAAAGTGAGCTTTTACAGTATTGAGTCCTAGTCCGGTTAAATTTTTTTTCTACAGCTGTACCGAAAACAAACTTTCAGTATTATTTATTAAATCGAAAGTTCCACTTTATACGAGTATACAAATCGTACGTATATACAATCGTATTTTTATTATGACAGCTCTTGTTGTATAGGATTCGAGAGTATTTTCGCTTTTTTATTTTAAAAGATAGAAATCAATAGTGAAAGTGAAGCTGAATTGATTCCACATGAGATCAGTGAAGCTGCTAAAATGGCTACTTATGAATTATTGCCGCTAAAGTTAAGAGAGAGTTATAAATTGGTCTACAATTTATTTCAAAAATAGAGCAATAATAAAAAAGTGCATACTATAAAAAAAGTCATTCCTGCATATTTAATAAAAAAATCTAAAATCAAAAAGCCCTCGAGCATCTGGAGCAATTACTTAATGCTTAAGTCCACAATTAACATTAAAAAAAATGTAAATATAGGCCGCTATTCCAAAGTTATTGCCTTCCCCAATATTCGGTGGCTATAAAATAAAAAAATCAAGATTATTGAATAAAGAAGAAGTAAAGGTAATATAATTAAATGTAATTTCTCTTCTTTTCTTTGATTAATTTTTATGCATATTTTAGGTTGCATTGATCATTGGTTTAGCAGGTGCTTGTCGTCGTAAAGAATTTGATATGATAATATAGAAGATAAGATAAATATGTTAGTAATTAAAATTCCCAATTCTAAAACGAATATGGAGAGAACATTTGTCGTCATTGGAGAAAATAATATTTCTTTATACAGGAAAAATTTCTCATTACGTCCGGCAAACACACCACATCATTGATTTTTTGTATATTACAAAAACGGAAAATGTATTACACAACCTATTAGTATTTATACTTTTGGTAATGTCACCTGCAAAATTGCTGAATTTCTTATATTACCGCATCCCAAAGAATACACCGGGCAATGTTTGAGAAGCTCATCTACTTTATTAGCTGATGGTGGTGGTAGAATAACCAATTTGAAGAGACACGGGGGCTGAAAATTAACCAGTGTAGCATAGAGATACGTAGAAAATTCTTTGAGAAACAAAATTAAGGCCCGGATTTCGGAACGAGCTTGTTCCCTATACGTTTTTTATGTCTAGTAAATTCATTGGCGTGCATATTAAGGATATATTAATTATAAATAAATTTAAAAAATATGAAATAAAAACATAACAAAAGTGTGTCACAATTTATTTGCATTACATGAATACATGAACGACGAATAACTAATGTCTTTTTAAAGTTGGTTTCGGTAAAAATTGGTTCTTTTATAATTTAAAATATATCTAAGTCTAAAAAAGCTTCTTTCGACATCACAGCTTGTAACTGGAGTAAAACGAAAATTATTTTACAAGTCAGTTCTTTTATTTTGTAGTGCCTCAGAAATATGTTTTATTTCTAAAAATCCTGGATTTCCTTCCAAGATTTTTTGTACATACAATTTTAATGCCACCAATTTTATTGGAAACAGATTTAAGCTTGTCTATAGTAATTTGAATTACATGAAATCCAGACACTAGGTGGGCATTTGTTTTTATAACTGTTCAATTACATCCGGAAGATATCCAAAATTTTCAAAACTAAATTTTAAATCAGATTTAACATTTGGTGCATTCATAACTTCTTTACTTTTTTCACAATTAAAGCATCATCTTGTAAACTGTCGATAATATTTTTTACCACATTGTAATTTATATGGTAATACGAGTATATTAACTGCTGCTAGCCATTTTCCCTACCTTGTAAGAGCAGATTGTGGCGGTAATGCGACATTAATACACATATCTTTAAATTTCGTAATACACGCAGGTGACTTAAGAAAACTTTTTTATCTCGATAACTAAAGTAACAATAAGTGGATAAAAGTTACATACCATTTCGCATATTCTATGTAGGGCATGAGCTAAACATGTCATACTAAGCAATTTTGGAAAAATGTTCTTTTAACTGCCGTCCTGCATTCAGCATATATGCAGCACTATCCAAAAGAAACAAAACGCCACTTTCCTAAAAACTAGTGACTGACAGTAGTAAAGTAATACTTTCTACTACAAATTTTTGTTATTGTCCCACTATGAAAAAAATTTACTGTTAATTAAATATAAGTTTCCAGGTTCGTCATAACTTAAAGTTGCAACTATAATATTAGCAACATATCTTTATATCAGTGGTTTCATCGACACTAAACCAAAACTTTTTTCCTTCCAGATTGTGTCGTATTTTGTCCATAGTTTTTAAAAAGACCTTATCAACATAGTTTTATGCAGAGTTGATTCGTCTGGTACTTTTCTGTGGTAGTATTTTTTCCAAAAATGTCCTCGTGGATCGATAACTTATTTTATGAAGAAGAATATCAGCTACAATAAAATCTTTTCTACTCCATATTAGTAAGAACCTAATTACACACCGTCTACTTTATCAGTAAATCTCTAATTACAAACACTATACTGTAAGAAGCCAAACGCGTAGGCAGTTACGTAATATATATTTACGTAACATTCCACAATCGCATTAGCCGCGAGCCCCCAAAATCTTGAAAACTTTCAATAGATTTTACGAAAAGCTGGCTATGAAACAAATAGCACGCCTTGACAACGCAAATGTTTGTATTATTATTTGTATTGTTGCTTAAAGTTTACATAATCTTCTGCTTTTATTTATAAAAACTAAACATAAAGTCTTAGAAAAAGTATAGTCACAACTCGAGTTGAAAGCCATTACACACTCTTTTATAGGTACTCGCTCACGCTCGTACGATTTTTCGAAATCGTTAAGGGCTTCTTACCACTCTCGGTATGTAATATACTATTATATCAATCCATGCAGAAGTCTGTGTTTGATACATAATGTTCTAGTTCTGTAGATTTGGATGCCCCGAAAAACTTTCTCTGCATATTTTCTAAATGTTGTGGACCTTTAACACGTCGCTCAGTTTAATATGGTTTCGTACAAATAAATTCAAAATTACAAATTCTGCACCAAACTTCTACTGCACCATTTTCTTAAGCCAGTCAATAAGCCTGATTGGAAAACCAAGCGTAGGTTAATGCGCATTTTCACGGCTTCTGCTTAGAGGAGTTCCAGTATAATACCTCCTCTGGCAGCTCCCAACGGAGCAACACTTGGTGCAACTTTTATGCATCCTTTTACAGTTTAACATCTCTTTCACTTTCAAATAAAAAAGTAGAATATGGAAGGAGCCACTCCAACTTCATTTTTTACTTGTACTCATTATTTATTTGCCTGTAAGCGACTTACACCTGTTTAAATATAACAAATTATTTTGGCACAAATATACTATGATTTACCCTGTGATTTACCCGATGTAACGGAACTGGTTTTTACGAGTTCACAACAAATCTGCCCTGAGAGTTTTCGTACTGCACTTGGAGAGTTGCATTACCGCCAACAAAACTATGTTTGTGGGGTTAATTGCATAAATACGAACCCTAATAGAGGTGCAATCAAATATTTGTAAATTTTTTTGCTATTGCCACGTCTTTTGTATTATTCTACAAGAAATCACACCGAATAAAAATATCAAAATAAAAACCGTAAATACCAAAGGAAGTTGAATTATTTATTGCATTTTTACTTGGTATATTCTATATCATTTTAAGCTCGAAATTGTAATGGTTTTTTATCGAGTACAATTACTGATATTACAATAAGAATAAGAAACTCCATGGCCAATGTCATTGGTGGTTGTTACACCATTTACTTTTATAAGATACGTACCCGGCAAGAAGCAATGTCATCCACCAAAGTTTTGGACAAAATTTAATCAGCAAGTTTTTATATAACCCTATGCTACTGTAGTGGACTTTAATCCACCGTGTCTCTTAATTGTAGTAAGATAAGCACCAAAGTCCGCCAACAAACTAGCTGAGGAACGTCGGAAGCAATCAGGCAAATTTAGAAATTTAGCCACTTGGACAATCATTTAACCAAATTTGTTGATTCCAACTGGAGTTATGGCACATATATT
>JAHBCN010023610.1:0-12473 GCA_019359885.1 Listronotus oregonensis | reverse complement strand
GCAAGGAATTTTATTTACTTAAAAATTTAGATTCGTCTGTCAGAAATGAAACCAGGCTCGATTTAAGGGAAATTAGAAAGAGCATTTTTCACACTTCATATTCGGTTTATAGTATAAGTTCCACCTACAGAGCACGGCATACTGAGAAAACAGGCATGAAATCTTTCCCCCCTTCCATTTTTGTCCATTCACTGAACTCACAAAAAACGGAAAAGATATCACCAAAAACACTTATGTAAAATAAGGGTCAAGTTTCCATCCAGAAATCTCGACTTCTTAAAGTACTGAGATCTAAAAATTGGACAAAGTTTTGTCCACAATTTTATTTCACTCTTTTGATTTGGCGAATTTTAACTGATTTGTCTAAAAAACACACTGAATAACATCACTCCGGAAATAATAACGTTTTCAATGTTTATAGCATTTTACCATAAATAACATTTTTATAAATCGATGATTCTTTATTGTTAGAAATTATTTTTAAAGCCAGAAAACTATTTTTATTTATAATCTGAAGTGGCAGACACATATATGTCATTTACTTTAGATGCTCAATTCGATTGCTGTTGATCGAGTCTGTTTACAAAACGTGTTATTGAATGAAACAACCTATTAAAATTAATAAAAAAGTTGTCTGTTATAATAAAAAAATATATATCAATTTAAACATACAAATCTGTAAAAAACTTGCCCAGTCAAAAAAAAATTGGAGCAAAATTGCGGACAGAACTTAGTCTAATCTTTAGCCGAGATTTTGGAATGGAAACTTGGCTCTTATTTTAAAACTAAAGGAGTTTTTAATAAAATAAAGCTTTATGCATAACCAGTGTTGGTCCTTACTTACCGTAAAATTAAAAATATGTATTCCAATAATCGTAGCAGAAGAAACGGCATTACTATATTTAGTTTCATTCAAGTTAAATAAAATTACAGCACAATCCAAACATATAAAAATAAAAGCAAAAACTGCCGAAGCGATTACGGAGCCAAATATTTCATTTATTGCTTCAACTAAATTACAAACGGTATTTTGCAGAGATACAATATCAAAAAAGAACAAAACATGAGTGGAACATCGTAGCTCATTGTTAATTAATTTTAAACCTTGCTTGGCTTTTATAATTAATATACATGCTAGAAAAAGTGTTGCTTTGATTCTAATTAATGAATGGATGAATAATAAATCAACGATAAGACTATTTGCTTCATATTTCGAATTAAATATGTATTTGTGTACAAATTTGCCACTCATAAATATAGACCAAATGGCAACTAAACTAGATACTTTTCTGTCGGTGTAACTTAAATTTGTAATAGCAGTTTCTAAAAGTTTTACTGTCTTCATCAAATGTATTATTTGCTGTTTCTTATTAAATATTTGTATGGTTATTATAACATTTGCAGCACATAAAAAACTTCTAACGACTCTTGCTAATACTTGGATTATTAACGAAACATTTTTCATTTCTTCACTTAAAAAAATTAAAACTGTTGAGTAAATTTGAACCAAGGTATAGAACAATAAACATATTATCCAAACGCGTTTAATAACTTTAAATTTAAACCACATTGGTGGACATAAAAAGAGAACAATGCTTAAAATAAGTAATATGTTTTTAAATATTTTAACCATTATTATAATTTTTGGAGCCCTATAAACACCAAAGCAGAAATTATTACCAAGTATCTTTTCTATTTATTCTTTTGTTAAAAGGGACTCTCACTACAAACATTATTTATTATTCATTGATCTTTATAAGTATTTTAACTAAATGAAAATGGAAAATATTATTCCAATACCATTTATCATTAAAATCATAGAACACGTGCTTTAAAAAACCTCTCCTAATGCAAGAACATTTTTGCCTGCGAAGTTTAATATGCTTCCTCCTTCTTTATAGAAATCTTTTGTTCTCAGATGATGATGCTGTATACAGATAAGGCTTTTTGTTTATTAGTTCCTTCTATCGACTACAGCCCAGTGCAGCTTTTACAATACAGAAGAAACAAGTTAGATTTAAGAAAGATGTATACACCTGTTACAACGAATTTTTGGTAAACCTTGTTGTCGGTGCAATCGGATCTTGAAACTTTCATATCAATAATTGTTTATATTTAAATCGATGTTGCTTATATTAACACCAAAATTAATATTTTTAAATAATTTTATTACATTATCCATATAATTTTCTGATCTTGATATCTGGCAATTTGTTTAAGTTTTTCCAAAACAAAAACAAACAGGTCAATATACCAAACACCCTGCCTACCAACTGGCGTTGCGTTAATTCTAGTACTTGAGCTCGTTGACCTGTTACAACTAATATTAAGCACATACAATCTTGAATAGCAGTGACCCTTAAAAAGGGTGTTCTCGAAGTTTTAATACAAACCTGATTTTTATAATGGTTTCGATCACTGCGTTGTTGAAACATACTATGCTTTGTTTACTACTGATACGGAGTGTGCCCATTTTTTGTTCTCTACTTGGTTTTGTATGAAAGCTCAGGCCACATTGTATTTTTTTCTAGTCTGGACTTTTAACTCTGAGTTTAGACTTTAAACTTCGAATTCAGATTTTAATTTATTTTAATAAGTTTGTTACATTTTACCAATGTTGCTGAGTTATAAGTATAATTTTCTTAATTGTTTTATAAAGGTGTCTTTTTAAAAGTTATTTTTTTATATTAATAATATTTCTAAAGTTTATTCGTCAGATGTTTGACATTTCTATATTGCTTATTTTCACCTTAAAACATTAAGAGTTTTTAAAAACACCGACTTTACATTCAAATTCCAATGGGGCGATTAGAAACCTGTTGTAAACTACGCTTTTCCTTTTAAACGTGATGTAAGAAGTTATTCTAAAAGATAATTTTTCTTAAGAAGTACAATTTTTTTAGTAAGTGTGCTTTTTTTTAACGGCCAGGATCTAAAGGCCGTTCCCTCTAATTTCTAAACGGTTCGGTATAATATTATATAAAAATCCCGCAATTTTCTTATGAAAAATTAGTTTCGGTCAATTTTTTTCAAACTTTTCATAATGATAGTTCTCAACACGCTGATCAAAAGTATCCACGTGTCTATAAAGACTTTTGATGGGGTGTTGAGTGTTGAGAACCATTGTTACGTTTTATACCCTACTAAAGAATTTAAATGAATTTTTAAACCATCACCTAAAAATATTACCTACCCTTAAGAATGCGGCCAACGTAACATATGCTCGCGACTGCTAGTCGGCGTGGGAGTGGGTCAAATCTTGACCAGGGCGCCACTAGTTTGTACTTGTATAAATGAATAAACCCGCAAACTCAAACTAGAAGGTCTTTAATATCAAGAATTCTTAAGGGTAACTGATAAAAAAAAGCTACATAAATAGGTTTGGTTAAGGTATTATAGGGCAATAAAACACAGTCTGCTTCTATTAGACAATAAACACATTTATTGGACGCTAAAGTAACTCTTGACCAAAATGGTAATTAATTCAAAAAAAAATTCGGTTTATAATGAGAATTTAAAAAAATGATAACTTAATATTAACCACAATTCATAAATTGTTCCATGGATGCAAAAAAAACGATGAAAAAGGATAGGTGTATAAAACCCCGTCTAAAAACACAAGGCAAGGATTCAATAAAAATAAGCAATAATGGTCAGAGGTGAATTTAAACAAGGCTTTGACACTGCAGAAAATATTTTTTTTTTTTCCTTTTAAATTCCCGTATATCACATTAGCTGGTCAACGAAGTCAGCCAAAAATAATTTCCGTGCCTCAAAATTTGAAAAGCACGTCCGGGTTTATAAGAGAAAAGTTTAAAAATAGTCAAGGTTAACACAACAAATTTTTAAAAATATCATAACACTTCAGGATCAAACCAAGGTTTAATGCCAATAAGTTCCAAAATAAAAAATAAAAGGAAAAATTTAGGTGTACCATTGCAAGGGAACGGAATTAAAACCAATCATTAATTTACCATTAGTTAAAAATAAATCGCTAATAATAAGTTTTGACAATGCCGCAAAATAAGAAAACGGATAAGTTTAAATAAAAGGGGAATTTTGAAAAAAATTATATTAAACTGATTTTTTAAGCATTTAAAATGAATAAAAAACCCATGATGCAAAAGCAAATTAATTGTTTAACCATTGCTAATTGCACTTTTAAAAAATATTTTTTCAGCAAGCTAACCAAAATAAAACGATGAAAAAAAGGAAACAGTATTAAAACAATGCTAGGTCATACCTTTACCTAAAACAAATAGAAACAAAAAAATCATAACTAGTATAGACAATTCAAATTAAAAATAACTAAATAATTTAATTAATAAAACAATTGTTATCATTCGCTTACCCAGATTTAATTTGAAACAAAAAATAACCTGATTCTTCATAGATAACGAAAATGGCAGGACTTTTCAAAAAGAAAAAAAGGGAAGAACATAAATCATTCATGTCACTAAAATCTAAAAAATAAAAAATTTTAATTTAAATTATAAAACCGGTTATTGTAATAATTCATAATACAATTCGCGAAATTCACGATACTTACGCCATCTATGATTGTATAACGCAGTTACTCGAAGGAAAACATTGAATCGCCATTAAATACGTTGTTTTTAATCGATATTTATTCTAAAAACTTTTACCTTTTTCTTTTCGTGTGTTGTGTTTTTTACCCCATTTCTTTAACTTTTTAATTGTTTTAATAATGTCGAGCAAGACGAAACGCTATTGTTCAGTGCCCCAGTGCCGAAATTACGCGGGTGAAGGTGTTTCAATTTTTTTCTTCCCAGGACAAATAAGTTAAAAACTGTTTGGCAAAATTTTTAAAAATTGGAAAACCATATATAAATTAAAGTTGCAAACATGTTTACAGTACTCCAGATAACCCAAACCTTTTGGCTGCAAGTGCATTGCCACTTCTTTACATCTTTATCATCTAAAAATGTCAATTCATGAGGGGCATTTTTATAGCAGACGTCTGAACACAAAAGGATAATACTTTTCTGGAAGTAACACTTTCCAACAAACATGAAACTATATTATTAGCTTTATAAACAGCTTCGCCTTCGATGAGCGGTCGCGATCTAGTACCCACATATTCTAAAATATCTGCTAGAGATACCACTATCTTAGGCATTTTAAAATGGCAAAATGTAAAAAAAAGGCTAAAGAAACTGAAATAATAGATAAATGCTATAAAACCAATTAAACAAATAAAATAAACTAGCAAACACGCACTTGTTCCATAAACTGTTAAGTAAAATTTGAAATGTTTTCCTTCTTGTGAATCAGCTGATAAAGCAAGCGCCATCTATTGGTTAATGAATTTCGGAATAACTCGATTCTTAACAAAAAGCGATCATACCCATCACTAATCATAACATATGGCATTGCAACTCCGGCAATAGATTACTTAAAATATCATTTTAAGTCAGGGCAGTAACCTGTATACACCCAATAAAAAGAAAAGAGAAACACTTATCTACACATTTCACGCCACAAATCCAGAGTAACTTGGAACCACATCACCAGGGCGTCCTGCCAGGGATCCCACGACCAGCTGGACCCCACGAACCATCATGGCCCGCATCAGGTAAAAACAGAAGTAAATCCAATAGCAGGAAAAAAACCAGTAGTGGAAAAATCCAGTAGGGAAAAAAATCCGGTAGTAAAAAAAAAAAAATCCAGAAGTGGAAAATAAAAACCCTAAAAGAGAACAACTTTTTAGACCCTTTTAGTACATTGGGTACCAACTTGGTACCAAAAAAAAATGAAAATTAAAACCCCAAAGCCTTGTCGACAAAATGACAACTGCAAGGCTCTTTTTACATTTATTAATTTTAACCCCTTAAATGCCATGTGGCTTTTTAATATTCTTATATACATAAATAGCCTCTAAAACAATTTCAAAAAAAATATATTAACGGCTATAAAAAAAAATGAAAAACGTGCTACAAAAAAAATTGATAGCACCACATGTCGCAGATTGACTGCCAAAATACAATATATTACTTACTGGTGTTATAACCACCAACAATCACCCTTAAACTAAGAAAGTAGGCTTTAAAACACCCAAAATATTACCTATTAGATGGGTAGGGTTTCAGACAAAATTGCTCTTCTCCTCACCAGGAGCCTAATTAGCGTAAAATCCGGAGCACTCTCCGTCCACGTGGCAGCTAGACAGTTCCACCAAAAAAAAAGACAGGCAACACGTCTTCCTGGAAACTCACATAAACTAGACGAGCCACTTACATAAGGCCAATAAGAGTTAATCCTCTTTCGGGAGAATTTTTCAATTCAGACTTCTCTTTAAGGCCCTACACGCTAAAAGCACCTGCTCTGAGAGCCTTTTTGTTAAAGAGGACGTTTAGTCCCTTTGTTCTCTTAAGGTGAATTCATTGCCCTACCAAACCATCATCTTAAGTCATTCCGCACTCGATGGCAGTACCGACCAGGTCTGCCCAAGATGGCCGACGTAAGGTCACCCAGGTACACTAAACTTGCCAAAACCAACAACTCCAGGCCTCCAATGCAATCCATTACCCAATAATCCATCGCAGGATCCCGAAAAACCAATATTCGCGAATTGGCCTCCAAATCCGACCTTAGACAACACGGGTGCCTACGAAATAAAACGTAGCCGTTGCCAAACCTATTCTTGACAGGTCATGTTACCCCCTTATTTGTAACTATATGGGCCTAATCGGTGATTTAACTACACAGGAAATGTGATAACACCCCGGACGACGCATAGGGTTATTTTATAATAAGGTCTTTATTCAAGTTATAAGATTTAATTAAACGAACTATTTATCAACCATGTAGGTATTCTAGCTATCTGGCAACACTGCACTCGCTTATATGGCGGTCACAGCGTGACAGGTTATGTATAAACAAACCGGCAAAACAATGCATTTTGATACAGATTAATTAAGTTAAACCAGCAACAAACTATGCCACTCCAACGAAAATGGATTTTTATAATTGTTAAAAATTCGCCGTAAGGCTGGCTTATCAGGTGTGAGAAACAGTGTAAATTTTTAGGTCAGAGTGTCAGAAAGTTCTAAGTTAAATTATTTTATTATTTTTCTTTTATTTTTAACTAAGGTGGACGTCAGGCCACATAAATATGCCTTGGTGTTGTGTCAAGCAATTAAAAGTGTGAGGATGCTAGAATACCTACACAAATGTCACTATTGTGCTTGAAAAATTCCTTCAAAAACCCCTATCGAGTAAAGAAAAATCACTTTGGAGAACCAGGTTTTTAAGGCATTAGGTATTTTATTTTGTTAGAACTCATGCCGAGTGTGAAATAAACTAAGTAGCAATATAATTGAATTTATTCGAACACATTGTTACATATTTTTTAATCGAAATTTACATGTAACACCATTACTATGCAAAGTTTAACAACAATTGGCTGGAAGCCATTTTCCATAAGAAAAATCCCAGTGACTTTTAAGGGTCATTTTAAAGGGGTTGGGAAGCTTTCGGGTTTTGTGCCCGTGGAGACTTTTAATTAGCGTGTTGAGAACTACCAATATGCAAAGTTTAAAAACAATTGACCGAAACCCATTTTCCATAAGAAAAATCTCAGTGACCTTTGAGGGTTATTTTGAAGGGGTTGGGAGGCTGCACGTGACGACTTTTGATTAGTGTGTTGAGAACTATCAGTATGCAAAGTTTAAAAAAAAAATGACCGAAACCCAAACTCTCTCTCCTCAAACAACAGATGGGAGAGATGATGAAAGCTGGCATTCCCGCGTCATCCTGCGTAAAAGCTGGCTGACTAACGGGATTCAGCTCACGTGGGCTGGCTGTATTGTGGGGTACTGCGCATGCATGAAAAAATGACAGCTGTCATCTGTTAAATTTCTCCTTTAACTATCATATGCCAAAAACTACGTGACCTAGGAAGTTTAGCTTATCTATATGGGATCTATCTTAAGTTCCTACGCATACATATAAAAAATGGCGGCTGTAATCTGTTAAATGTTATCTGTTAATCAACAAATCCCGGGAGCCACTTGGCTTTGAAATAATCTGTTTAGGATACGTAGCCCAAGGTCTTAAATCAATCTGCGCAAGAAAGGTTTTTCTTATCGGATAACCTTAAGGGGTTATCGGCTAAAATCGGAATTTAACCCCAATGGTGATTAAAATTTAATCGTTGTTTAATAATATAAAGCTAAAGCATACCAATCGACTGGTAAATATAGTATGTAAGAAACTGTCAAATGCCCTTTGGCTCTAATTGAAAACCACGTGAATTAGGAACATTACTTTACTTTGATGATATATGAGGTTATGTAAATGATATAAAATATGATAACCATCAAATGCTTAAAGAATATAGTAAAATGGCAAATTCAATTTTCATTAGCGTATGTCATTAATCAAGTGATATTTCCAAAATGTAAAAGGATATTGTAAAATTACGTATTACATTTAACTTATTAAAAATTACACTCATATACAGGGTTGATCAAAAAGTTACATTATTTTATATAAAAGGGTTTATTTAACATATTGCCAATAATTTAGAGCTACTACTTTTACTGTATTTTTTTAAATGCATTGCGTTTACCTTACTACAGAAATGTTAAAAAAATACCCTATAATTTTCAAACATTTTTTTGCTACTAAAATTACATTCAATGAATTGAATGAATTTATTTTTTTCAGAAAGAAATTACACCTAAAATTAGTTATAATCCCAAGCAATTGTTGAGCAGTGTACTTCAAAAAGAGAAAAAGGTTGTTAAATTTTTTGTACCAAATTTAATGCCCTGATAAGAAAAAAATTTTTTACTCAGTTTTAAAAGTGTGGCATTTCTGGGTAAAATTAAAATCTGTTTAGTTTATTAATTGTGTACCTTCAAAGTGTTCTTTTTTAATTTGCCAAACAAAAATGGTATTGTCAGAGAGGCAGCGTATCGAAGTCTTGATATTGTTGGAATGTGGGGATAGAATGCGGAGTCAAAGTGAAGTGTGTACTTTATTTAATGCAAAATATCCGGAAAATCACATTTTCCAGGCTACTGTGAGTAAGATCTTACACAAATTTGAAGAACATGGTACAGTGAAGGACTTGCCCAGAAGTGGCCGGCCACATGTTTTAGACGAAGATCAAAAATTGGGCATTGCCGTATCTCTGCAGGAAGATCCACATTTGTCAACGGTTTCATTAGCCCAAAACAATCCTGCGTCTAGACGTACGATTGGGAGGTTTTTGAAAACAGAAAAATACCACCCATATAAGGTATATCTTGTCCAAGAGCTCTTGGAAGATGACTATGACAGGCGTTTGCAATTTTGTGAGGAAATAATGAGGCGATGTGACGAGAATAATGGGTTTCCACAGAACATACTCTTTTCGGACGAAGCTAATTTTTATTTAAATGGAGTAGTTAACAGGCACAATTATCGATTCTGGAGTCAGGAAAACCCGCACTGGATATGCGAAGCTCATATGCAGCGTCCTCATAAAGTAAATGTATGGGCAGGCATCATCAACAACAGAATATTAGGGCCATACTTTTTTGAGGGAAACCTTACAGCTGCACGCTACTTACACTTTTTACGCTTTGAATTAGTGCCTGCTTTAGCTGTTATGTTTCCCAATGAAGCAGATCCAGATATCCCCACTGAAACACTTTGGTTCCAACAGAACGGCGCTCCCCCACATTTTGGTATTAACGTCAGAGAATATCTCGATGAAATATTTGCAGGACGCTGGATTGGACGACGTGGTATAATTGAATGGCCGCCACGATCCCCAGACTTAACGCCATTAGATTACTTTTTTTGGGGATATCTGAAAGACAAGGCTTATGAAAATAGGCCGTAATATTGAAGATCTAAAAAACAGAATTAAAGTGAAAGAAAGAATCACATAACATACCGGCTGAAGCCATTCGGAATTCCGTAGACGGGTTTTACCATCGCCTAGGAGCCTGCCAAGTAGAGGGTGGAGGGCATTTTCAGCATCTGTTACGTTAATTCACCCGTAGATAGCACTAATTGTAAGTAGGTATTTCTAACTTTTTTGTTTTTAAAAGAGTTCTTTCTCATTTCCTGGTAACCACATAAGTTTAAAAAAAAAGAAAGGGTATGGTCAGACTCCAGTTTTTACGAGCTTTTCAATAAGCCCATACACGACATAGGTTTGCATTTAAAAAAAAAAGTTGGGGAGGGTTGCAGCTAAGGGGTTGAAAAAAATATTTTATTTTATTGCCAAAAAATGCGTACAATTTAAAATCAATTGACGTGTTTCAGCGTTTTTTCCCTAAGTTACTGGTTAAAAAGATATTAATTTTATTCCGGACCTTTGTGCATCCCTGTATATATATATATATATATATATATATATATATATATATATATATATATATATATATATATATATATATATATATAAAAATTTATATATATATATATATATATATATATATATATATATATATATATATATATATATATATATATATATATATATTTTAATATATATATATATATATATATATATATATATATATATATATATATATATATATATATAACTCTGCTATATTTGTATTGTATTGTAAAAAATGGGCAACGTTTAAAACATTTCGAAGCAAGTTGTTTTATATGTTGGGACGCTTCCAATATTTCCCGAAGATAGATTAAAATTTTAATTTTTTTTTTAAATAATTTATTTCATAAAGCCAATGCACAATGTTGGATATGATCTTTATTATAAAATGGCTTAAGAAAATAATAACCAAAAACTACCCAACTATATTTATAAAAAATAACAGTAATATTATGGGCTAAAAATAAGCAAAAAATTTGTACAAATAATACGCTAAAAAAACGTGATCATTAAAAGTTCATTCATTATTCGCAGTTTTTTAAGAAAAAACTTTCTTTGCAGATCAGTTGCAATCAAACAATGTTGTTACTAATATTACAATATACCAGGCTATTTTTAGATGATTATAAAGAAAATCTTTATATTTTTTTTCACTTACAATATTTTTGACTACTCTATCACAGATTAGCATTTACAAAAAATCTTAAAAATTTTAATTACTTACTAACAGCAAGATAACCATTTTGTAGGCTTATTTTCTGACTTTTATATTAAAAAATATCAAAAATATATTGTTTAAATTAAGCATAAGGTTAATTCAAATTACATCAAGACCTAAATGCTCTTAATGTTCGAATGTTTTCTTAACATTTTTATTTGGGACCTCATGGTTTAAGGTAAACACCACCACTAAAGTATCATCTAAATAATGTATTATTTCAGCAGGTGTAAGATTACTAGATAAACCATTGACCTATATTCTAACAAGAAACTATCCCAGTAGGAAAGTCTAAGCAATTCAAATGTCAATGCCGTGTTTCTTATTTTATATAATATATATTAACAAAAATTTTAATTGGTTAAGTAAAACCACACCCACCCATTTATAACACCCCTAAAGTCCAAAAAATGTTTGGTGTATGTTTCCAACAAATATATAACTTTAAAAAAGAAATACCCCATAAAACCAAAAGCAGTCTTTTTTATCTTTGAAGGTGATAGCGTAGAGGGCTATATTTCTAACTAACTCTGTAAGAAACAATGGCGGATTCAGAGAGGGGCGAATGGGGCGATCGCCCCCCCCCCGTCAGCCAATAATAAATGTTAAATCTTTGAAATATAATCTGAAGTAATTCAACACCTTAAAGTAACCCCTATTATGGATTAATAAAAAAAATATATTTAATGGATAATATAAAAAAAAATACGTACACTTACATTAAAAATGTATTGAAATGAAAAGATATTTACAAAAAAAATGTATTTGGGCTTTTAGAATGCCCCAAAAAATTGGTTTTAAGCATAACTCCTTTAGTGTTTTATATTAAAAGTGGTTAAAACCCTTATTTTTTTAAAGGAGTGAGTCTAAAGGGCTAAAAGAAGGCTGTGCTTGTCTGTAACACCCGCTTTAAACGTTCATATCTCAAATAATTTCTGTCATACAGTAATTTAAAAAAAGGAAAATGTTTGTAATTTAATGAGCTACAATTTGATACCCTAGTAATTTATACGTATCTTCCTTAGATTTCGAGTTATTTTAAAGAAAAGGTAATTTTTAAATAAAATTCTGAAATTTGTTTTTCACTTGCAGCTGCCGTTTTTTTTTTTTAATTAAGCAATTTTAATCGGTTAAAATTTTTAAATGTATTTATGATACATAAATAAAGAGAATTAAAAAAATGCTACGACTCATTTTAATTAGGGTCGTAATTAAGGGGTTGTTTTAAAGATTTTTGCACTAAAAAAATTTTGGTCTTACGTTATTTTAATCATCACTCACTTAACTTTTATGATACTTTGCAAATTCTTCAAAAAAGTTATTGTTGGTTTTCCTCGAAAAATACGTAGATTTTGCGTTATTTGCCTTTGAAACCTGGAAAATTTTTTGTTT
>JAHBCN010023609.1:0-12410 GCA_019359885.1 Listronotus oregonensis | reverse complement strand
ATATATATATATATATATATATATATATATATATATATATATATATATATATATATATATATATATATATATATATATATATATATATATATATATATATATATATATATATATATATATATATATATATATTGTTACAGACTTTAGTTAGTGTTTAGTTATTAGAAATATAAAAGGTTAGAATTATTTTATTTAGGTTAATAATTTATTTAAAATAGGTTACCTTAGTTTTTCCCTTTTTCGACGGTCATTGCGGATTATCCTGAGGGCGCTGGAGACATCCTTTTTACACTTTTCTTACATCCTGTAGTAAAAGAATCCTTCCAGCTAATTCTAGACTTTTCCAGACTTTTCCATTCTTTTCCACTTCACTATAAAAAGCGCGAGGAAAATCCGCACGGGCCAGTTTTAGTTTTGATTCCGACGAGATAAGAAGTTGACAGACAGTTAAAGGTTAAACAGTTGTCATTATTACGTTACGTTAAAGTGTTACCATAGAAACGTTTGTAAACCAGATATCCAATAAAAAGGTGTAAAACCAGGATCCGTGTTTTTATACGGGGTGTCACGGAACATTTGGTGTCAGAAGCGGAACGAGATCCCCAAAGAAGCCGAAGTTGATAAGAAGAGTTTTTGAATGCCAGTTGGGACAAGACAACAAACAGCAGTTATGGAAGAATTAAGTGCTCTAATAAAGCAAATGAGGAAGATCAAAAAAAATGAAGACCAGCCAAGAATGAAGAAGCCAAGAAGAAATGAAAGAAGATCAAGAAAAATGAAGAGAAGTCAGAAGAAATGAAGACCAGCCAAGAATCCATGAAAGAAGATCTAAAGAAGGAAATGAAGACCAGCCAAGAATCCATTAGAAGACCTAAAAACAGAAATGAAAAAAAGTCAAGATGAAATGAAAAGCCAAATTAGAATAAGTCAAGAAGAAACACGACAACAAATAGAGAAAATACAAAAAGACATTAAAAGAAGCCAAGCAGAGATGAAACAAGAGCTAAAGAAAAGATGGTAAAGATCCGAGAAAACCTAAAAGGAGAATTTTATCAAAGCCAAGATGAGATGAGAAAACAAATGTTACTGGAGGTAAAACTTTCCAAAGAAGATGTTAAAGAGGAAATAGAAGAAATACAGCACACCGTACAGTCAGTTGAAAGTCATGTTCAGCAAGTCAAGGCCAAATACAACAGGAAGTACAACAATTACAGCGACAAATTCAAAAGATAGCTAGTACAGGCGTCGTCTTAGAAAGTGGTACTGCAACGACTATTATGAAACCACCAACTTTTGATGGCAAGTACCCTGGTTTACGTATCTCCGACAATTTGAAGCTGCTGCCAACGGTAATAAATGGAGTTCACAAGAGAAGGCACGTGCCCTAGTACTTGCTCTTCGAGGTGAAGCTATGGAAGTTTTAAGAAACGTTCCTGAGGAGAAGCAATGCGATTATGAAACCATTGTGATGTTCCTGGAAACGAGATATGGCGAAACGCACTTGCAGGAAGTTTATAAGGCGCAGCTGCAAGGACGAAGACAAAAGTACAATGAAAGCCTTCAGGAGTATGAAACTGATATTGTACGACTAATTAACCTGACATATCCAGCCTATCCAGAAGAAATTAAACAAGAGTTAGCAGTAGGTAGTTTTATTGAAGGCCTACGTGATCCGGATATGAACCAGGCGTTAAGAATGGCCAGACTTAAGAAAATATCTGAAGCTCTTGCCTACGCACTTCAATTTGAAACAGCTAAACAAACATCCAGAAGTCAGACAAGAGTTCGAAGAATAAACTTTGTACCAGAAGAAGGCAATTCTGACAACGATTTGACAAGAATTGTAAAAGAGTTACAAGAAATCGTACGTAAAAAGCAAACAGACGGAGACAACAGTATGACTTTCCGACGAAGAAACGGAATCATTTGCTGGAAGTGTGGCAAAGAGGGGCATGTCCAAAGAAACTGTACTAGGTCAAATGTCCCTTCAAGTAATCCGGAAAACTCCCAGTAGCCAGCTTCAAGGGGCGAAAGCTGGCTAGGTGCTACCAAGCCCCATCAACAACAATAATAAAAGTATCCCGGCTGCAAAATAATGGTTCCAGCTTGGTAGTACCTGGAAATGTATGCGGTCGGGAATGTGAGATGGTAATAGATACTGGTTCCACACATACCATCGTGAGGCCGAACATCGTAGCCCATTGCAAAATATTTCGTCCAGAGAAAAATTATATTTTGGAAACTGCCAATGGAGAAGTTATACCAATTAAAGGCATACATGAAGCAAGAATAACCTTGGGAACAACAACTTTTATACACGTTGTGTTTGTTGCTGACATAATGGACGAAGTTATCCTTGGTCTTGACATTATGGAACATCAGAAGTTTGTACTTGACCTTCCACAACGAATATTGCGAACTAGTAATGAAGAGATTGTAATGAGATTTCCACGGAAAAATGAAGTATTCATTCGAGAAGTTGTACTTACAGAAGATGTCATATTACCCCCAAATTCAGAAGCCATAATCCAAGCAAGGTGTGAAGACTTAGAAGAAGGTGAAATCCTATTAGTTGAACCAACTGAAAATAGTCCACTATACGCTAAAGGAATTCTACCCGCAAGAACTCTGACGCAAAACAGAAGAAATACAGTATTTGTCAGAATGCTGAACCTGAAAGATTACCCTCAACAAGTCCAACAAGGTGACAAAATTGGTACCTGTCAACCTGCTAATATGATAGTTACCCATACCTTTACTACACCTGTTGAAGTTCCTTTAAGTAAACTACCTGAAGCTCTGCAAGACTTGGTAATTTCTTCAAAAGCCCTATTAGATCCAGTGCAGGTTACTAAGTTGGAAGACCTTCTACGAAGAAATCAAGACGTTTTCTCTCTCTCTGAAAAGGATTTGGGAAAAACCAGCATAGTTCAACATCGAATAAATACTGGTGATGCAGCGCCGATAAGGCAACCACCACGACGAATTCCTTTAGCCAAAAGAGACAGAAGTTGACAAGTTAATTGGAGACATGCAAAACCAAGGCATTATAGAACCATCCCAGAGTCCATGGTCGTCTCCAGTAGTCCTGGTTAAGAAGAAAGATGGTTCTACCAGATTTTGTGTTGACTTCAGAAGACTTAATGACGTCACGAAGAAGGACAGTTTTCCATTACCAAGAATAGACGATACTCTAGATACTCTGACGGGTTCAAAATGGTTTTCGACATTAGACCTGAAAAGTGGCTATTGGCAAGTAGAACTTCATCCCGAAGATAAGGAAAAATCTGCCTTTTCAACCGGAACCGGACTGTGGCAGTTTAATGTTATGCCATTTGGTCTATGCAATGCCCCTGCTACTTTTGAACGATTGATGGAGTTAACATTACGTGGACTAACTTGGAAAACATGCTTAGTATACCTAGATGACATTATTATTCTTGGAAAAACATTTGAAGACCACCTTAGAAATG
This sequence comes from Listronotus oregonensis, assembly GCA_019359885.1. Lineage (NCBI taxonomy): Eukaryota > Metazoa > Arthropoda > Insecta > Coleoptera > Curculionidae > Listronotus > Listronotus oregonensis. The sequence continues at coordinate 8,937 of JAHBCN010023609.1, read as the reverse complement.
TCGAAGAGGTTTTTCAGAAGCTAAGATCTGCCCAGCTAAGCTTAGTCCAAAGAAATGTCACCTTTTTCAGAAACAAGTTAAATACCTGGGGCACATCATTACTGAAGAAGGAGTGAAAACAGATCCAGAGAAGACAGAAGCTATCCAAAACTGGCCTACAACGAAGTTTACATCAATGAATTAAAAATGAATTTTTCGGACCTATTTTCATACAAGAAAATTTACATCCCCATGAAGTGTTCGCAAAAGTCTTTGGCTAAAGAGCTATTGGGAGTAAACAAAGTGTGGAGGGTTGCTGAAATTTCTAGTGAAAAAAAAAGACAGGTAAATGTCAACAAGAGCAGAATACTCCTTCTTTGCGACCAGTTTGGCTATGGTGTGGGTGATGCTTTGGCAGCTTATGCACTTGATTATAGTGTCCAAACTATCATTAAACCATATGCCTGCTATAGGGATGTTAAAAAGTGATTTACTTGTGTTGACTAAAGACTTTACAATGAATGATTATGTTATGATTCTGGCAGGCTCAAACGATTTCAGGCATAAGAAACTTCCATCAATAAAAAACTTAAGTGAAAAGTTTGGGCAACTAGATCATACTAATCTAATCCTTGTCTCTGTACCCTACTATAAGTTTAAATTTAATTCTAAGTTTAACGTTAATATTAATAGTAAAATATATAAATTTAACTGTAATATTTTTAGCTATTGTGCCAGGATTGGTCGATATACTAAAGGTGGTATTCATTTTCTTGATCTCAACACTATGGAAAGGTTCTGTTCTTTTTTTAGATCGGATCTTATAAAAGAAATAGTTCGTATTTTGAATTTTGATCATCGTTTAAATAATACTCTAATTTTGTGCCTTGCTTAAACATGGTTCGGTGTGATCCGTATAACCAGGAGCACCGTTCTGAGTCTGAGATAGCTTTAGTAAGTAGTATATTGATTTGGAAAATAATATAAACACAAGTAGTACTTTAAATAATCAAAATATTTTAAATTCCTCAAATTTTCAACGGGAAACTACTACACCGGTCAAAACCTAAACAGTTCTGTGGTAACATACCAAAATTGCGGAATAAATTTTAAACATGCCTCTAGGCATAAGGATGGTAAATTACAAACTTCAACCAGTGTAAATTGTAATACTTTAAATATTAATGTAGTAGTTTTGAATGTTCAGTCTATACGAAATAAAGTTAACGAGTTTTATTTATTTTTGGAAAGTACTGACTACCCTAATATTGTGCTTGTGTGGGAAAATTGGTTGACTGAGGATGAACCACTTTATGTACCCAAAATTTCATTGTATTGTCCAGATATTCTAGAACCAAAATTTTAAATTTATGGGGGACAATGATTTTAATTCGCGAGAACTTTGTAAATAATTACTTCTTTAAGGAACTCGATTCGTTTAATCATATGATCTCGAATGTGAATTTGAATTTTCGGTGGTGCACTCCGCTAAGTTAAATGTATTTATTGTATGTATTTATAGAACACATTCGAACTTTTATGTGTTTTTATTCAAATTAGAACATCTTATATCAGAGTTACCACTGCATTCAAATATTTTTGGCAGGTGATTTTAACATTAATTTTTTAGATGGTCAACACAAGAATGTTCGAATGTTAAGTAGCCTATTGTGTTCTTTTAACTTAAGTATGCATGTGGATGTACCTACACGTATATCTAAATACTCAGCTACAACTCTGGACTATTTTTGCTCAAACATGGACAAAAGAAAAGTTAAGTGTTCGGTATTAAATGCAGGATTGTCAGATCATGAAGCTGTTTTGTGTACAGTGCAAGTATGGGAGAAAGAGTTCAGAGTTGCAAAGCGTCGTGGAAGATTGTTTACCAGGGCAGATTATAACAGGTTTTCTCAACTGTGCGCGGAGATGGATTGGAATCAAATTTCCATTGGTACTGATCCTTTGAGCCACTTTCATACTATTTTAACACAAACTTTTAATGTTGCTTTTCCTCTTAAGTATATTAGGAAGAGAAACAAAAAACCATGGTTTACACAGGGACTGAAGATATCAGCGAGAAATATGCGTTCCTTGCATACAATTAGGAAATTTGCCTCGGATGATTTAAAGTTTGTAATATATTATAACAAGTATCGTAGTATCTATAGAAAAACTATAAAGTTAGCAAAAAAAGATTACTTTTCAAATAGAATGTTAAACTCTAATAATAAACAAAAAGAATCGTGGAGGATAGTTAACGAACTAAGAGGTAAAAGTCGCACTGCTGCACACAGTTCCAATCTTAAACCTGCCGATCTTAATACATATTATTGCTCAATAGCCTCTTCCTTATCAGTTTATAGAGCTACAACGGTGGATCCTTTAAGTTATTTACAAAATGTTAATGTTAATGAAACTTTCTATTTTTATCCTACAGATATGTTTGAATTAAAGAGCATCTTTGCAGAACTTACAAATAAGAACAGCTCAGGATGGGACGATATATCACTCAAAATATTTTTGAAACTGCCGGAGCAAACCTTACAGGTTTTATCCGATGCTATAAATCATTCATTTTCAGTTGGTCACTTTCCAGATTGTTTAAAGCTGGCTAAAGTGATTCCCCTACATAAAGGGGGTGATGCGGAAGTGCCTTCTAACTTCAGACCAATATCGCTCTTACCAACCTTAGCTAAGATAATTGAAAAACTTGTCAAGAAGCGTATGTTAAGCTTTTTGACCAAGCATAAACTTCTTAGTATCAGGCAATTTGCATTTCAGCAGGATTTGAGCACTAAAGATGCCATTTTTTCGCTTCTTGAGGACATGTATCTGAGACTTAATGATGGAGACGGGGCAGCTGTAGTATTTTGTGATTTGTCAAAGGCTTTTGATTGTGTGAATCATGAAACATTGCTTCGAAAACTTGAAGTATATGGTTTTAGAGGCACGTCATTAAACTGGTTTAAGTCATATTTGTCCGGCCGTTACCAGACAGTATTTTTCCAAAATGAGCATTCTGCGATTAATCCGATAACCTCAGGGGTGCCCCAAGGCTCTGTTCTTGGCCCCTTGTTATTTCTTCTATATGTAAATGACTTACCAAAATTAGATATTACAGGTTCAGTTACAATGTTTGCTGACGACATAACACTATTTTGGCACCACAGGGACAACGATAATTTGCAATATAACGTTAATAAAGATATTTTTAAAATAAAAAGTGGTGTGATGCAAATTATCTTTCTTTTAACATTTCTAAGACCAATATTTTAACTTTTAAGTGTCAGCTTAATGCAGTACTGCTTGATAATGTGAATATCAACAATCCACAGGTTAACAAGTATCTAGGACTCCAAATAGATGAAAGGTTAAAGTTTGAGAGTCACATTGCAAGCTTAAACAGAAAGCTGTCATCTGGTTGCTATGCCTTAAGAGTGGTTGCAGAGGAACTGGATGTAAGCTTAGTTAGAAATGTGTATTTTGCACTTATAGATTCCCATTTGCGGTATGGTATTTGTTTTTGGGGCTCATGCTCCGATACCCTGTTTAGATCAGTTTTTGTGTTGCAAAAAAGAGCTCTTAGAATCATGTACAAAATTCGACGTAGGGATTCCTGTAGACCCTTATTTCTGACTCATAGAATTTTGACACTCTCCTGCATTTTTATATTGGAGTCAGTTTGTCTTATGCACAGGAAGCATAAAAATAGTTTAACGTCTGCATCTATTTATTCCTCGCGTAGAATAAATACTATCGCGCTTCCGATCCCTTCTACTTCGCTAACTAAAAACTCTATAGTTTATAACAGTAGAAAGTTGTTTAACCACCTTCCTGTGCGACTAAGACAGATTACTGAGGAGAAAAATTTCGTAGAGAGGTTAAGAAGCTGTTGGTTGAGAAAGCCTATTATGATACTAAAGAATTTTATGACGATATATTGAGTTAGTGTTGTTCGTCCTTTTCTAAATTGTTTGTCATATTAACCTAGTACCTGACAAATTTTATTATTTTTGTATGTATATTTATGTGTTTTTTTTACTTTCAGTTTAATTTTAGGAATTAGTTATAGGTATAGCTTATTAAAAATTAATATGATCTCTTTTAAGACTAATGTTTAAATATTTTAAAGTGATTTATTTTACATAATTAAGAAATAACAGTTATAATTTAAGAAACTTACCTCTAATAGAATTTATCTGCGTTGTATCAATTTCCATTTGAAGTTGTTTAATATCTGGCTTTTCCTCTTGTTCTTCGACTTCTTCCGGTGTTTCCATCGGTTCATCTTGTTCTTCATGATCATTGTCTTCTAAATCTGCGAGAAGTTCGTCAGCCAAAGACATTATTTAAAATCAATGTTGCTGTAAATATTTTAAGTCTAGGATAGCGATGTCAGAACAACCCGTAAGTAAACCACACAGTTGGAAGGTAAACTTAACAAATTGCAAACCAAAAACACAAACTATGCAAAAGCCAAACGATTATTTCTTTTAAAGATTGAGGTTAGATTTGTGTTCATGGTTGCCAGAGAAATATTCTTCCCGTGGCAAACTGCCTTGCAGCAGCGCCATAAACAGAGCAGTATTCAGTTTTCAGAAATATTCTTATATTGTTTGTTCGACGCTGCTACGCAGCAACTCGCCAGGTCTCCCCTTTTCAGACAGAGCTTTCCAGGGCTTCGTATATGGAAAATCTAGGTGTCGCGACCGAAGCCTTCGAAAAGTCCGAATTTTTTATTAAATTAAACTTTTAAAATGTTTTTTAATGATGCAAAACACAATCAGCGGTAATCGGACCAAATACTGCTACTGGTATTGCGTACAACCACCTTGCTGTCAGTGTTACGTTCCACGCTGCGCGCGCAACCAATCCTCCGCACTTAAAATGATAACTTCGTGCACGACACCAAACGTAAAATCGATAGAAAATCCAGGCCTCAACCGTTCACAGCGGTTAGCCCCAGAAGAAGGACCTCATTAATTCGTCGGTCGTGAGTCTCTTCTTATCCCCGAATGTTAAAAATTAGTTGGTACAACAACACAACCCGCCCTTTCCCATGTAGTTTTTTATCGCGTGACTTCACTGGTCGAGGTCAAATAGAAATTGTCTCAAAAGTTGCGGCAACGCCGATTTTTACCAATTTTGGTATACATAATTTTGGGACGCTGATCACGAAACTAAAGGAATTTTTAGTCGGAAACATTTCTTTTCAGGATATCCATCATCAAACTTGAAATTAAACTAACCTTATTTTTTCACTATTCCTTTTTATTTTTTTGCACACAGTTTTTAATTTTTAGACTAAAATGGCACACAATATTTTATATACTTATGTTAAAAACTTTTTCTATATTTGTTTAGGTCTTTTTTTCGTTTTATAGCAAAGCTTTATAAAAAGCCGAAAGCATGTATACACAAGGATTTTTGCAAACATGGCCGACGCTTTTGAAAATAAAACTTTGCAATTTATTGAAAAAAAGGTGCAAAACAAATATCAAAATACTTTTTAAAAGGGTGTTTATAAAATATCGTGTGTTAATTTGGTGTTTTCGACTAAAAAATCTGTCAGATTTGCGATCAGCGCCCCAAAACGCATATCCGTATACCAAAATTGGTCCAAATCGGCGTTACTGCAACTTTCCGAGACAATTATCAATTACTTCCTCAGAAATGTACATTCAGCGTGGGAGAAAAAAGCGTGACTGATAAGTCTAGTAGTACCTTTACCGGTCCCTAACGTGGCCTAATCGGTACGCACAGCAATAAAGAAGGGTGCTAGACTAATATCACCATATACTTATAAACCAATATACTGATTACATTGACATATAATTGAAGCCAAGAAGAAAGGCATATTCGATGTCCCCTTTAATAAAGTATATATCCATCTCAAGATGGAGTCAGCATATCTACGCATGCTTTAAGAGCTCTTTTTGGATTGGTGAACAACCGAACGATCGATAAACGTTGTGATGACAAGCCAATAGGATGTTAGAATTTTACTCATGCGCAGTTGGAAGCTCTCCATCGTGAAATAGACTTATGAAAAATTTACCAGTATATTTTGGTAGTGATATCTCTCTCTGTTGGCTTCAAAATATCATCACACAGCATATGAGACGTTATCAGTATATTGGTTTATAAGTATATGAATATCACGCTTTTTTCTCTCGCACGATCGAAGCAGCATGGCTAAGCTCTAGCAGGTATATGTAAGAGAAGGTCCCATCTTAACTAAATCGGAGTTTAAGGTGTAACCAATGCCAAAGGGTATCTCAACTTTTAGCTAGGCCTGATGCGGTGTACCGAGCTGGCAATTGATTAGCATCAAAGCCATAAACAGGGGGATTGTTTAAGTAATCAAGCAACTCGTCGAAGCTCTGTGATTACACGAAGCGTTAAAGACCGCTAGGCATTCCAAGATTTTTATTGGTTAGAACAAGAATCGTGAATTAAATTTAATACGTCTAGTCGGTCATGGTTAGTTTTGGTTAGCAAAGCGGCTTTTTATTTTTCCCCATTATTTTCCCCAATTATATTTCAGATATGAAAATGTGGGGACGTATTAAATTTAATTCACGATTCTTCTTCTAACCAATAAAATCTTGGAATGCCTAGCGGTCTTTAACGCTTCGTGTGATTACAAATCCAGTTTTTTCGGACAGCCCCCAGCCAATAAAAATGGCACAGACATGACCAAGGGTATTAGTAAACTTTTTATCACCCTTGAAACATGACAACCAAAGATTTTGGGTGTTTTTCAATTACCGCACAAAAGCGCATTATGCCGCACAATGCTCAACATTGAGTGTTTCAACTACCGCACAGCCTCGCGTAATCGGTCTTGGCTGTTTCAATTAATGCTCGCTAATGCGGCATTAATGCGCACTGTGCTCTGTAGTTGAAAAACATACTCCATGTATACGGTTATTTTCCTTTCGTATTTTGTGACGGTTATTCTATGACGTGAACATACGACTTCAATATGCTAAATTTTTATTTTATTTTTATTTGGAGTTTGGATAATAAAAATCATATTTTATTGGATGGACGATAAATACACATATTTTTTGACGTTTTCCTAAATAAAGACTTTGAGACCGTCATTTACGATTTATAATAAAGGTTTTAAGGGCACAAGTGTGTGGGTTTTGGTTTGTATAGCTACATCTTTTTGACTTTTAATGGAATATATTTATAGAACAAAAAGAAACTTTGTGTTTAACAATTTCTGTTTGTAATTGCATTTTTCTGATGTCTCCAAAGAATGCAATAATAAAGCACAGAGTATATATTTATATATACTTCTTGTCTGATATATTGTTTAATCGAATCCTTTATATTATTTTTAATTGTAGTTAAAACGTTCTTTTTTTACTGTATGTCAAAATCCCTGGTCGAGCATGAAACGATGAGAAAAACAAGAAATTGTCGGCGGCTCCAGTGAGTCTTGTTTCCAGCCTTGCAGGAAAGATTCAAAGGCAGCCATGATCTCTCTTCTACATGGGCTGCCTTTGAATCTTCCGATTTTTAATTTTGAAAAAATATTTGGAAACTAGACATTTCAATTTCCTGTAAGGTACATTAAAATAAATTAAAACAGCCAAATAAGAGCTAAAAAACATCATCTTAAATTATCTCGGCAATTATGCAGCTTCCTTAATAGTGTTTCTTCGGCCGACACAAGCTATTTGTCAAATTAAAAAGCTCTATTATAGTTGTTATTGGACATTTTTCGGAAAATGGTCTGGTGTCATTATGCATAAATCTTTCATAAGGGATATCATCGTTGTTTAAATTGTAAACGCAAAAAATTAAAAAAAAAAACAAATCGTTTTTTTTTGCTTTAATAGAAATCATACATAAATTTGCTTAATAATATAATGTTCACAGTTCCTAGTAGGATAGTTTCTTTTAAGCTGTCGGAAATATCAAAAATCTACAGTTTATTTCACTTATATATTACTCGATTTTGATATGTAAAATGAGACCGCCTATCCGTTGCGTGCTAAGAATGTCAGAACATTACATGTTTATGTGAGGTCTTCTTACATCAAAATAGAATGTAAATGGCAGCTATAAGCATATTTAAAAAATTAATTTTTTTATTTAAAAAAATATTACCTAAACTGCGAACAAAAATACATTAATTATCCTGAAATACCTCTATTTTATAAATATATTCCAATTTAATGATTTAATGAATGGTTGTAAGGTATTATTCTTCCATGAAAGGTGAACTGCTTTCAATTAATTGAACCGATTGCTTTTTATCACTCAACTGATTTTACTGACAATATATATATATATATATATATATATATATATATATATATATATATATATATATATATATATATATATATATATATATATATATATATATATATATATATATATATATATATATATATATATATATATATATATATATATATATATATATATATATATATATATATATATATATATATATATATATATATATATATATATATATATATATATATATATATATATATATATATATATATATATATATATATATATATATATATATATATATATATATATATATATATATATATATATATATACAGGGTTATGATTTAATAACGGATAAATTCAATAAAAGGGGAGGTATTTCTTTTTCGAAAAAATCCTCGGACACGTCGATTTTATTTTTGGATCGGGCATATTTTGACATCAAATGTAGATATACAGGGTGACGCAAGAAAGTTTGACGGGAAAATATTTCTTTCTTAAATGGAACCCCCTGATGTATATTTTTGCATTTTTGGATTCTCCGGAAAATTCTGGACATTTTTATGTATAATGTTATATACCTATCTTTTTCTTTTACAAATAATTACTTTTTAAAATTTTAAAAAACATAAATTGATTAAAAATTTAAATTTCCCCATTTTTTAAATTTTTTTTATCAAATGCTGGAAG
>JAHBCN010023608.1:0-12434 GCA_019359885.1 Listronotus oregonensis | reverse complement strand
GGCAAAAAAGGGAAATTTTTACCAAAATGTTAGTTTAACGGGAAAAAGCATCGATTTGGCATGCGTGGCATCAAAAGCGCACATTCTAAGGTTCTGCCTAGCATGAATAAACCCTCTGTACTGAAACAAAAAAATCCAAAAACCCCCGGGGAAAATGGTTTTTAAAAATATATTTTGTCGTGCATGGTCCCAAAGATCTTTCTGTTTCATTTACTTGATACTATATTTGATTAAATTTTACTTAATTTATTCCTAAAATTACATCAAAATAAGCTCTACTATTGTATTTTTAAACTGTAAATAATATTTTTATATTTATTACTATAAAGTATAATACAGAAAGTAATGATGTCAAAATACTATTTTCTACTACTCTACTAAAATAAAGGCGCGACAACGTGATAACAGCGAATTTTTCGTAGAAGCGTATTTCCCGCCACCTTCAGCTTCTCTCGACAGATGACACATTAAATATGGCGTTTTAAGTGTAAATGTTTTTTGTTGTTTGGGTAATTTTTGTGACAATTGTATAAATTTCAGTTTTGTGTAAGTACTTTTAATAAATTAAAATGGTAAGGCAGTGCAAAGTGTGTAAAGTGACGGATATGATTCCTGAATTATCATTTCAAAGTAAGTACAAACTATGCTTGTACCATTCTATCGCCAATAATAAACAAAAACATGTTGGGCGCAGCTCTGATTGCTTTATGAATGAAATGCTTTCTTATCTATGATGTTAGCTTATTGAATTTTACCCATCTCCTTTAACTTTGATGGTAAAAACAAAATAATAAAATAAAAAAAAAAAGATTAATTGTTTAAAATAATAACAGTTTTATTCACGGACAAATGGACATGGATATATTTATATATTTTCAACTAATAAAGAAGAAGAAAATATTTTTTAGTCATTTCAGTCTCTTCTATTATTACTCTTAAATCATTTTTGTAGATATTTTCTTCAAGTAGAATGAGATCAACTGGCATTAATTTAATAAAATTAATCATTTTCTCCTTACAGGAATAAACTCACTACTTGGCAAAACAATACTCTGGGTTTTAAATAAAATGATTTTGAATTCGGAAAATAGGTAACAGTTAATGTAAGAAATATCTTTTTTACCTAAAAATAAAATTATATCACAACAGATAGTGTAAGTGGTGGTAATTAATATATTTAATCCTTGTTTTAAGTCAATTAGATTTTTTCTTGAAGTATCAAGTAAGTTATGATATTTTTTGAATTTGAAATTTACTACAGTTTCTTTAAACCCTTATTAAAATAAATGTAAAATATTAATCGGAACCAACTTTTACCCTGTGTACTAACATCTAAATTGCTATATCAGTTAAAATTTTAAAAAAAGGGTCTTCTAGAATCATCAAAGGGTTCCATTAAATTTGATGCCAAAAATTTTATATTCACATATAATTGCCCGTATAATATTCGTGCATAGTTAATTAAAAATCTATCGTATAAAATTTAAAAATTTAAAAAAATTTCCATTTTTTTTTTTTAATGACAGTTTTAAGAAAAAAAGTGCGACGATTTGACGCCTGGTAAGACACCATAATTGAATATGAAAATGGTAGTAATTGCATAAATTCGCATTAATAAAAGTCTACAAGCATTAGGTAATTTAGTTTATTTCATACTGTACTGTGAAAGGCACTTTTAAATACTTCTGATTTTAGTCTAGGTAAAACTTTTTTATGGTATGTTGATATAAAAATCCCCTCTACCGCTGCATACACTCCACTTACTTATAAAAAGTCAGCATCAAAATGGGAAAATTTTTCCTAATTAATTTGGGTAAATTTTTCTTTTTACAAAAGTTTTTAAGTTTTCTAAAATCATGCCAGCTAATGTATTAAGGCGGATGATTACGCGACTTTTTTAGCTGTCAAATTTGACATTTTTTTCGTAAGCAAAAAATTGCAAAAATGAAATATTATTTTCAAAATTTCGAAAAATATGGATGGAATAGTCAAACTGATATGGTTTAAGTTTCACAAACTTATAAAACACATTTAATTTCTGTTTGTTCATTGTTATTATATAGTTGCATTAGCAAATAGGACATGTTATGAAAATTATTGGTAATTCGCGAATACTGGTAATTAAAATGCATTTTTAAAAACTCTAACTTGGTGGAGCGATTCCAGTAAGTCTATCGTGTCGTTTTTTTGGCGTAGAACCAGATCAAACCTGTTAGGTTTCTTTGAGTATGTCACCGGCAATATGAAATCGTATTTTACGCGACATTTCTTTTTGTCTGAACTTTAAATTAATAAAAAGTGATTTTTTTTAACTATAAAAAAATTGATTTTTTTGAAATAAATCATAACTTTAAACCATCAAAGATAACGTCTGAAATTTTTGTTGTGTCAAATTAAAGCCCATTAATTGTAGCTTTTAACCTCAGAAACAGTTTGGGCAACAATTCGCACTTTCATTCCTCTAAAAAATCATATAAACTAAAAATAAATATTTTTGGTATTGAAATTTTCAATTAAATCGATAAACTTTTTTATTTTGAAATATTTTCATACATGCAGCGAAGAAAAATATAGCCAAAATAATAATAAAAAAGTTTTTTTTGAAAAAAAAATTTTTTTCCTAGAGCGTATCGTTTGGCAACAGCGATTTTTTTTTTCAGACGTAAAAAAGTATTATCGACCCAATAGCTCCGCATGCGGATAGTGCAAGGCAGTTAAGCGGACACATTAGTAGTGGTGGTTGTCGAAATTTAGAGTGTGCTGTATGTATTTAAAATTTTAAAACAATGATGAATTATTTGTAAAGAAAATTGTGTATGATGGATACAAATCTGTTTTACAAAGACCTAGAACAGCTATTGTTCTCAAACCCGCTGGTCGGGCGACCACCAGAAATTTTACTAGTCCGCGGACAATTTTCGATCCGCGAAAAAAAAATTACTTATTTAAAAAAAAACAATAATAACTATATTTTGGTCCGCGGGCCAAAAGTAAAGGTTGAGAAACGCTTTGACCTAGAATACAAGGGTTGTTATCATTACTATTAAGTGCTGAAAAAAGGCAGACAATCTAGCAAAAAAATTTGTCAAAAAAAATATGATATTTTAAATGGCGAAATTAAAATAAAATATCATAAAGACTGTCGTAAAACTTACACAGATTCTCAAAACTATTATCATAATTTGCAATCAGACAGTGGCGCCGCGCCGGTCCTAAATTATTGTGACACTAAACTTAAATGTGATAGTTTTAATATTAGAAAAATGTGTTTTTTTTGCAGCAATAGTAAAAATAAAAAGAAGAAAAGTTATATAAAATCTGTTTAAACAAGTAATTTAAATATTATTAGGTACCTTCATAGTATAGTTGGTACCTTTATATTAGTTTATATTTTGTACTGAAACAAAGTACGAATTTCAATTTTATCCTTATAAATCCTGTTTAGGGTATTTATTTACATAGTACTGAACCTTTTAGGTAGTAGAAAAGCTACCTATCAAAAGTAATAAAGCTGCCAGGAATAGAAACGACATTAATATGATATCTAAATTACGTGGCTATAAAGATTTATTTGCGTTTGATGAGAAATATCATAAATTATGTTACAGCCACTACATTCTGAAAACATAAAATCGCACAAAAAATATGGAAAAACGGTTTCCGAACCTAATGAAAATAGTTCGACAATATCTGTCTCTTTCAGAGTATTGGTAGTGATGTTCAGATAGATCTTTTACTTCCCAAAGAAATGTCCAAAATTTAAACTTTATTAAGAGCTGCTGCCATAATACGTAGTGCAATGGCTTTATGTCAACCCAAAATTGAATTTCCAACATGTACTTGTGTGAAAAGAACTTAAATAAGTTGTAAGGAGTGTAAATTTCGTTCCTGCAATATCATTATTAAAGATTTTAAGGCAGAAATGGATTTAAATTTACGCAAAATGCTACTAATGAAGCGCCTAAATAACTACTTACATATTACATTTTTATCTGTAAAAAATCACCCGACGGAATTGGACGATTAAATTTGCAATGTAAAATATTCTTAAGTATTATTATTTAAGGCAAAAAATGCGGATGATGTAGTTTTCACCAAGAAAAAGCGCAATAAAAAATTTATAAATTGGTCATTATTTGACATTTTATTTTAACTATTTACGATTTACATGTAATAAATTCATGCATCGCTTCAAAACGTTTACAGTGTTGCTAAACGGAAATATTATTAATTTATAATAAAAAAAACTTTGCCGTTACCATAAGGATAATTTTCATTAAATCAAAAATATTTGAATTCAAGCCAGTTACAAATATAATTAGGGAAAATAAAAAGCCGCTTTAACTAACCAGCACTGATCATGACCGACCAGAACGGCGCATTTATAATAAAAAAAATACAATTTAACGAGGAAAACCCCCCTAACCGGAACTAACCAGAACTAGATCATAGTTTGAAATTTGTTTTTTGTTAGTTCTGGTTAGTTTTTTATATAAAAAACAACCTTCAATAATAACAAATTATTACAAAAAAGTCTCGCAACATTGCTTATTCAAGCAGCATTCAGACATGTGAAAGAATAATTTCGTATCATCTCTTTATATGGAAAAAAGGAATTATATATTCCTGTTTAAAAAAAGACCTTTAACGAAGCCCTAGTTTATATTTAATGTATGTACTATATTTCAAATTTAATTAAAAGACACAAAGGATCCGCAATTTTTGTTGCTAAAAATGTTTTAAAAATAATGAAGTTTTGCAACGGTAATCAAAAAAACAACGAATCCCGTGTGGTTTTCTTTACCGGCAACCAATAAAAAAAAAGTTGAATAAACCTACTTATTAGGTGGGTGTAATTAATAACAATTATTGATATTTTTATATGGGTTTAAAAATCTACCCACCTGTTTTGGATATTTAAAATTTTTCTTTTCTAAAACAACTTAGGCAGGTCTTAGATCTGCGTTTAAACCTGTTGATACAACTTTAACTACCTACTACACTTCCAATTCGACCGTAAGATCTTTAGTCGGCTGTCATAAGCCCAAGCGCAAAAATATGACTTTGCCGTTAAAAAATATTACTGACTCAATACTATAAAGAATCTAAAAAATTTTGTTTTAAAACTTTTTTTTTAAACATTAGCTACAATTTGTACGCAGCATGTATGTATAAATTTTCACAATAAACTTTTTTCCTCGATTGCCTAAAATTACGCTACTAAAAATAACAATTTTGAGTTTCGTACTATTTTGAAAAATTTAACAAAAAAATATCAGCCTCAAGTGGGACGTTGTTTGAAGCGCTATTGTGTCTACTTTAATCTAAAAAAAAATTAACTTGGATAGCATCAATATTATTAAAGATAGAGCAGTGGAGTAGTTAAAATGAAAAAATTTTATTGAAAACCGATTTTTTTGGGTTTTTTCGAAATAAAAAAGCTCTCGACCACTAAAAAATGTCGTAAAAAGTGATTTCGTGTACACGATTACCTTATTAAAGAATCCCACTAAGTCTGGTTTGGTTCTACGCCGGTTTTTTTTTTCTCGATAACTAAGCGACTTTTCTTCCAATTTTATCTAATTAACTGCAATGTTAAAAACATAAACCCTGTTGATCAACGCAACATTATCCTTATGTTGTATGAGTGTCATGAAAACATCCGAACAAAATTAATGAAGCAAAATATTTGTTACGTCAAGAAAGTACTCTGTCAAGAAATTCGTTTTTTTGTTATTTTATAATTTTTTTCTAAAATGTTAACATTTTTTTAGGAAAAATATTAAATAACACAAATGAACAATTTCTGACAACTGCTTTCTTGACGTGACAGATATTTTGTTTTATTAATTTTGTTCAATTGTTTTCATGAGGCTCTTATCCTATGTTGAGTTACTATCAATCGTTAATGCAAGGGTTTATGTTTTTAACATTGCATTTAGAGTTTTGAAAATGCATTTAATTACCAGTGTTTAAATTAACAATAATTTCATAACATTGTCCGATTTTTAATGTAACTATTTAATAACAAAACAGAAATTAAAGAAGTTTTGTCAGTTTTTGTGAAAATTATACCATATTTGCATCAAGTTTGACGCCATTTTATTGGGTATTTTTTATTTTTGTACAAAATTATTTGTACCAGTATTATTACGTATTGGGATTTCATTAAAAGTTAATTTTAATATAAAAACAATTTTAGAGGGCTTTAAATAAATTTCAGATATTCCATGCTGTAGAAAAGTACAAAAAAGCTGGAAAAAAAATAAAAATTGTATATAAACAGCAGATTTTTTGTCAAAATAATGTAATTAATATAAACTAAATTGTCCAAAAGTTGATAATAACTAAGATACAGGGTGCTTAAACTTTTAATTATTTGCTTTTCGTGATAATTTCTTAACTAAATGACGTGCTTGCATGAAATATAAATATATAAAAATTTTTTGAGCAGTAGAATTTGTCCATATTTCTTTAATGTTGCTAGTAGAGTGGCGCCAGCTACTGGGCCTACTTCGGACCTGTTTAAGATGGCATAACTTTTTTTTGTTTTTGTATTTTCAGCTTTTTATTAAAAAAAGAAGTTACTATATACGCTGCAAATGTAAAAATGTCCAATCTGTTTGAAATTTCTAGAAATGTCTCGTTTACGATAAACGCACTTTGGAAAGACTCCGCAATTTTTTATGGAGAATGGGTTTCGGTCAATTATTTTTAAACTTACGAAGTAATAGTTTTCAACATCGCAGATTCCACGGTTTACGAAACCCAAAAAACCCTTTAACCCCCCAAAATCAGCCTTAAAGATCACTGGGGATTTGGGGACCTTTGAGGGTGATTTTGGGGGGGTTAGACGGGTTTTTGGGTTTTGTGTCCGTAAAGACTTTTAATCAGCGTGTTGAAAACTATTACTTGGCAAAGTTTGAAAACAATTGGCCGAACATTTTCCATAGGAAAATTGCGGGGTCCTTTAAAGTGCGTTTATCTCGAAAACAGTTGCTCCTAGAGACCTAAATGAAGTATACATTTTTGACGCAGCGGGAACTATAGTAACTTCTTTTTTAATAAAAAGCTGAATACACTAAGCCTAAAAAAAGTTAGGCCATCTTAAACAAGTTGGGTAGGCCGTAGCTGGCGCCCTCTATTAGCAACATCAAAAATATGGACAAATTTGAATTTTTGCTTTAAAAAAACCCCCAAATCCCCAATTTTGTACCGCTATGTCATTTAGTTAAGAAATTATTACGAAAAAACGAAAATAAAATTAAAAGTTTGACACCCTGTATCTTTGTTATTATCAACTTTCGGATAAGGCAAGTTTATGTTAATTGCATTATTTTGACCTAAGGAATCTGCTGTTGCTCTGTGTCCCATTACTTCTGGGACACCCTATATATATATATATATATATATATATATATATATATATATATATATATATATATATATATATATATATATATATATATATATATATATATATATATATATATATATATATATATATATATATATATATATATATATATATATATATATATATATATATATATATATATATATATATATATATATATAAATATATATATATATATATATATATATATATATATATATATATATATATATATATATATATATATATATATATATATATATATATATATATATATATATATATATATATATATATATATATATATATATATATATATATATATATATATGTCCCTGAAACGTTGATAACAAGTTCAGAAGGGTCAATTGGCTGTATATAGTACGTATATCTGTCAGCATCTTGGGTTCTTGTCCGAATCCTAAGTGGTTCCATCTGGCAGAAAGCCCAAAAAATGTTTTGAATAAATAAACTTAATAACAATGTACCTGTGTTTCCTGTTACTTTTTTAATTTTAAATGGACTAGTGGTATATGTTCTTTTTTATTTATTACATTCTGAATACAATGATCCCCTACATGTCATTTTTAAATACTTTTCCTTTAAATTAGTTAGTCCTTTAAATTCCAATCTAGAATGCCCCATGAATATGGTAAAATGGTTAATTTTAAATCAAGTTACCAAGAAAAAATGAATTTAATCGTCCAGAGTTAAAGTTTGCAAAACTCTATTTAAGATCATAAGTTATTTTTTTAAATTTACCTAGGATGGCTCGTTTGCATATACTAAAAAAGCATATTGTTCCAAATAATTTGGTATCACGTAATCGGTTTTTTTGCTAAAACTCATTTAAGAAACACTTTGTGTTAATTATTTTGTTGCAACATGGTATTAGTATTAACTTAGAGTCGTTTGCTTCATCCGGCAGAGGCGTGAAAAATAGACCATTTTTCAATAGCTACATTATATAAAAATAAACCTTTTTAACCTAGCCATGGAACTCCAGATGAATTTCTTGAAACAAACTGTTTTAAAGCAAAAAGTCAGAAATTTCATGTTAGGTGTTGTTGTATTCGAATGTCAGTATCGTATATAATAAGAGAAAATATACCGGTGGTCTCCTTTAAGATTTAGAAGTACTAGCTATTTTCGATTAAACCAAAAGAGTACCAATCAAGTGAATGGGTCCAGATCGAAGTGAATGGCAGCAACCCTATCTACCCGAACTGGAGACATCATCTGGTATACGGATGGTTCCAAAACCGAGCAGTGAACTGGAAGAAAACAACAGCGGGGCTTATAAAAATAAGCGAATCTGCATAACAGACACCCAAGCGTCAAGGGGAATTAGTAATCCCCAAAATATCTACCAGATTTTCATGAGAATGTCAAAAAGGACTGGAAGTCCTGAGAGAACAAAACAGGGTAACTCTCCTGTGGGTACCAGGGTCCATACCATTTTTGGGACTAGAACCTCCCTTTTGGGAGGCCCAAAAACCACAGCACGAGGGAAAACAATGGAAGGGATCGAAACAAACACGATGCGGAAGCATCAGTAGAATAAGACATAGTAAACCCTTATAAAGGGCCCATCCACAAGAACGAAGGAAGATCAAATCAGACAAAGTGGGAAAAAGACTTCCCATAACAGTAGGGTTGCTAACGGGGCACGAAAAAATTTTGGGACACCTACTCAAGATAGGCTCATACAATAGGGACCCAAGTTGTAGAATGTGCGACGAGGGGGAAGAAACAGCCACCAAACTTTGGAATGTAAAGCGTCAAATCAAAAAAGACAGGGCATTAATTGGGAAAATCGAAAAGAGCCCACAGGAATATATCAACCAACCAGTCTCGGGGTTATACAGACTGGTAGAAGGAACAAGACTAATGGGAGGATTGGTTTAAAAGATAATGAAAGATTAGGCACAAAAGCCCAAGAGGCTGTGCTGCTTCCGGTAGTGAATCAAGACGGCTCCCCAGGAAAGAAAAAAAAAAATTAAAAGGGTAAACCCGATATACATTTATGTCAAATACCGACACATAATATTTTTTTTTTTAAACCTGATATAATATCTATTTGCTAATTTTTTTTGCAACTTTGTGTAGATTTTAAATCTTGATTTTTTTATCTATTTTCCGCGCGAGGTTTCTTTGTGGTGTAATAATGGGAAAAAAATTATATATACTATAATCCCAAAACTTTGGTTTTGTAAACATTATTTTACAAAGCAAAAAAAAAATTTTAAAAAAGTATTTTGGGAATTATGTTTATTCCCTTTTAACACGTTCATAACATAACGTTAGTTCTTTCTACACCTGGTCTTCTATTTATTCTGGTATCTTTAAAGTTTGCGTTGGTATTCCTAAGGTGATAAATTCTCATAGTTATTAGAAAAACATACTACAAAAAAAAACAAAATCATTTAAACACTTTAACCGATTCCATGTGAACGACAATCTGTGGAGAAGAGATACTCGTTATTGCAACATTTAAAATACCTAATTAATACATTAATAAATGACAAACTGTGTTTAATTAGACGATTGATTTCATTACCGAAAACATCGTTCTAATTTAGAAGGTATCAGAAACAGACGACATAGCCGAGATGTCATCTATAAATACTTGCTTCGTTTCCTCATTCCTGGGGGGCGGTGATGGTATAAAACTAGTGTAATAGCTAGACAGGAATTTACGGGGTTGTTCGAAAAGAGTTTTTTAAGTAATTTTTCGGTAGTTAGGAAGCAATAAATATATTTTTTTTTAAATTACATTCCCCGATATTTCTTTGTCTTGCAGTGACTAACTTAATAATAATGACAATAACACAAGTCAACAAAGTTAAATTTTTGTTAAGTAACATTAAAAAAAATACATTTTTAATATTTTACAGTCCTTAATAAGAAAATGATAAGCTAATTACTGTAACACGTAGATCTTTTTGTTATAAGGAGAAAATAGAGGGGACGACATATTTTTAAAATTTCCTAATATATTTATTTTATATAAACATATAAAACATGTGGAATATATACAAAAACATTACTGAGGATTGGTTGTCATGTGAATAGAAAATATATTGCACCAGATATATCACAGTGACAAAAACGAAAAATTTTTCCCTTTTTTGTTCTGTAAAATCACCCCTTTTTTTAAAAACCCAAAAGTAGTCGCCCAAAAGTGGGGTTTCCCGCTTGGTATCTTGTTTCCATCGTCCGATGTCCTAGTGAAAACCCCTCTCCTTTTTGTTGCTTATGCAACCTAATTTTCTGGGAAAAAATTCAAATGGGAATCCAAAAAATGTTTTTTAAAAAAACATACGACACTCTAGTTTCATAGATTTTTGAAGTTCATCTATGAGGCTTCTATGGTTTTTTATTTTTCTTGTTGCCCAGAAATCCTTTCACTACACGTACAAAACACGTCCCAAACTGCCAATTCCTTTTTTTTTAATTGTTTTTGAACACAAAATTATCAAGGGGCTTCCCATCTGATTTAAATAAATAGCCTTCTTTTTATTTTGCAACTTAGTTGAGGAAATATGTCTCTTAAGTAACGGAAACCACTACCTTCTTTATCCATGACCCTTTTACAAAGTTTTTCATTAGTCCAAGCTTAATATAAAAAGGGGGGGTAGCAGCCCCTTTTTTTGGGGTTTAAAAATGTTTGAAAAAGGTTCAAAAGAAGTTCTATGAGGCCAACCTTTTTTCTTAGTGTTCTTTTGTTGCCCTACTGTCCCAGACACAAAAAACAGCAATACTTTGTAAAATCCCCCTTTAAGTCCAAAAAAATACCTATGATTTTAAATTCACAGATATCCCACTGATACTGTTCATATTTAAACCCTTTTTAAAATGCTTTTCTAAATTGTCAGTTTTTTTCATTGTCACTAAATGGGCTAAAGCGATAGATTTTTTTGTTTCCATATTGAAGTACGACTGTTTTTTTGGCTGTATTTCGACGAATCTATAAAAAAAACGCCTCACTTTCATGTTCAAAATAATAAGCTCATTCGTTAATCCACCAATATCACAACAGACACATAGCGAACCTTACATTTTACAAAAAACTTGATGATGTTACATTCTGTTTTCGGTAAAGTGAAACATTTGCTTTTTTATCTAACCAAATTCCACTGTTGAAAATCAGAAACCAAGAAGTTCCGATTTTTTTTTTTTTCAATCCCAGGTCACGTACCAAGTCATTTAATTTTCTGAGTTATTTAGTGAGGTCACTGGTAGTTGGTAAAAATGTTGGGTCAGAACTGGGTGGTCCAAGAAGTTGTGGATCAGATTATGATGAAGAATTAGAATCCTGGGAAACACGATGTCCAGGTTTAAAGGCGCTTTTCGATACCCGGTACTTCCTGGCAATAAGAAACTAGCCTTAGCGCAGAAGGCAAATTTGGATACTTTATTTTGTTTCTATGCTTTTTAAAAAACCCTTCTGTTTTTTTAATGCAAAAAATAGCAATCGTTACATGGTCAGTAGGTTTTCTCCACACCATAGGAACAGCAAACGGCATACAATTTTTCTTGCGATACATCCACTGCACAAAATTTACGTGACAACTTACACAACAAACATGAAGAGCCCAATTTTTTTCTTGATCCCCAATTTGTAAATTAAAATATAAAAATAGGGTTTTTAACTTCCCCGATAGAGATCTGCTTGTGACTTATAAAAATCGTCCACATATATAAAAAAACCCGGATTTTTGCAACATCGACGACTTGAAAATTGTCATTTTATATCAAAATTTTTTTAAACACTTGACTGTACTGTGAAGAGACAGAAACCAATTAAAATGCAGAAAAAAAAATAAATCTTAAAGGTTCGTACAATATCTGAAAATAATTTCCCTCGGTCTTGTACTTTCCGGGCCTAAGGCAGGTAATAATGATTTTAAAGATCGCAAATATAAAAGAGAAGCAGGGTTTTAAAAAAGGGAAAAATAGGGGCCCTTTCTGGGAAAAAGTGTTTTTTAAAAAACTTCCCCAAATGAAACGCAAAATAAGCACCCCCTCGATGTTT
>JAHBCN010023607.1:0-12570 GCA_019359885.1 Listronotus oregonensis | reverse complement strand
TTAATTTTTTATTTTCATTGGTAATATAAATAAATATTCGTTAATTAGTTTTTGATTTTGTCAATTTGTTTTTTTTTATTTAATTGTCATTCTTATAAAAAAAATACTGTTTTGATTATTTTTAGATGTAAAATTTCAAATTATATGATGTCACACTAGGGAGAAAGGATCTTACAAATGTGACGAGTTGTGACAGGGACGGGGGAGGGAGTCAAAAATCATGAAATTTGTGTAACGTAATTTATGGATGGCCCCTTAGTTTAGTAGCATGGTTAACCGCTTTTTTATTTAAAAAACGAAAACAAAATGTTTCGACCTATTTTCTAAATTATAACTTCGGTCTCGTACCACGTAAAGGTATAAGATTTGTAGGCCTATGCCTGGAAAAGACCAAAAATATATATATATATATATATATATATATATATATATATATATATATATATATATATATATATATATATATATATATATATATATTATATATATATATATATATATATATATATATATATATATATATATATATATATATATATATATATATATATATATATATATATATATATATAATATATATAAAATATATATATATATATTTAAATAAAAATAAAAAAAAAAAAAAAAAAAAAAAAACCTCAAATTTCAACCAGCTAAACAACAAACAAAATATTAATTTTCCAATTAGTATCTTATTTTTCTTAAAATATAGACTTCAGTTCGATTTGCTTCCTTAGATTGGCTGAAACGCCTATTTATTTTAAAAATATAAAGAATTAACTTGGATTATCATTTAGGTGTTTTAAATAACTGTACTGGTGCCTTGTATATAATAAATTTGTTCTGAGTTATTGGATCTACAAAATTAACTTCCAATATTTTTTAAATACAATTTGTCCATTGTTGGTACTTGTATGTTTTGCTGATCTATATCGCCGCCAAAGCTGTGTTACATTTCGGTGGGACTAGACAAAACAAGACCCGAATATATCGTAGTATTAAAATAATAAATTGAGTACAAAAACGAATAAAAGAAAATAATATACCTGGAGAAAATAATTTCGTTTTTTTATCCTTGTAAAATTTAGTTTGTTTTCTCACATATGGCAGATAATAATTTGCCTTTTTTTTGTCTATATTTTTTTGGGGAATCTCATTTCACCCTACCTTTATCTTAAGTCTAAGTGCTGCCAGAATTTGGGAAGCGTACTGCAAATTTAATGATCAACTACTTGAAATCGCGCGATCTTGGAGGCGATGTAAATGTGGTATTACTCTGGCAACATGTGATCTGGTGTCCTTCTAAAAAATTGGAGGAAAAAACATTCCGGTCAATGTAAAGGTTGCTATGGTTAACTATTAAAATAAAATTTTCTAATTGGCTTAGAGTGACAGGTGTAAAATTATTGTATAATTTTTTAAGATGACCAAAATTTATTATGTTAGCTAATTAGGTGTTTCGGTATGATGATCCTTTATTAGTTCACTCGCGACAGTCGTAGACAAAAGTATCGCCTTATAGTAAGTAAAGGTTGGTCCGTCCACAAGTGAAATCGAGATTGGGATAAACATTTTTTCTCTTCATCTTTTCCATGCCATCCGCGCCTAACTCGGCCATCTCTTTAAAAAAAAGTTTATTGTTGAACTGGCCGGAATTCCCTTGACTAGTTCCAGTACGGATTATTATATATTTTTTCCAATTTTAGTTTATTTATTTATTTATTTATTGAACAAAGTACACTACAGAACAAAATGTTCCAAATGGTACACAATAACTAAAACTAATGCTAACCTGTATTTAGATAAAAATATGTATATATAACATAAAAGAATAAACTAACAATATTACATTGCAAATAAAAATGACTAATAGTTACATTTAAAACAACAGGAATTAAACAAAGTAAATAAACCAACAAAACAAAATACAAAATGCTAATAAACTATCTATAGGTAATATCTCTTTTCAATGATTTAAAATTAGTAAAGGTAAACAAATCAACGTTATGAAAAATTTTATTATAATTTCTTAACAACCTATCCACGAAAGAAGTAAAAATTTTTTAGATAAAAGTGTGGGAGAGTCAATACCACCCTGCATGACTTTATATAGAAAAAAAAGTAAAGAAATTTCGCGCGCTTTGAGACTCTCAATTCCAACCAATTAAACGGATGGAATAATCGATATTTTGATACGGAAACCTATGTTTCCACAAAATTATTTTTGAACTGTTCTGCACTCGTTCTAGGCGATCAATATGTACATTATATGGGGGAGACCATATCACAGAGTTATACTCCAATATACTACGTACCAATGTAAAATAAAGGATTTTAATCGTTTAATATCTGAGACAAAGGTACAATTACGTCTTATGAACCTAACATGCGACAAGCTTTAATAACAATATTGTCAATATGTTTATTAAAAATTCTCCGTATCAAATAGTACTCCCAAATCGTTAAAAGTTTTGACTGTTTCTAGTACCGTACTTTCTATCGAATAATCAAATTTAATCGGATTCTGACATCTGAAAAACCTCATAACCTTACATTTATGAGTGTTTAAATTTAAAAGTTACTTTTACACCA
The DNA here is from genome assembly GCA_019359885.1 of Listronotus oregonensis. Classification (NCBI taxonomy): domain Eukaryota; kingdom Metazoa; phylum Arthropoda; class Insecta; order Coleoptera; family Curculionidae; genus Listronotus; species Listronotus oregonensis. Next base: position 9,978 of record JAHBCN010023607.1, on the reverse strand, counting down.
CAGAACAAGTTCACTAAGTTTTTTGCATAAGCAGGCAGTCTTCCATCGTTTCTCTACTGTGTAAAAATTTTAAAATCGTCCGCATATAGTAAACATTTGCACTTCTTGAACGTTGATACAAAATCATTAAAAAAAATTAAAAATAAAACTGGTCCTAAATGAGAACCTTGTGGCACACCCGACGTGATTCTGATTTGGCTTGATACTGCACCACCCAATTTAACCCGCTGGAGACGGTTGCTTAAATGGAGGAAATCCATAACAAGTACGGCCCATGAACTCCAAAGGCCTCAAGTTTCTTCAGTAAAATACCGTGACACACACTATCAAAAGCCTTTTCTAAGTCTGTATAAATTACGTCCACCTGAGAACCTTTTTCGATGTTGTTGATGAGGTAGTCCTGAAAGACAGCAAGATTTGTAGCCGTCGATCGCCACTTATAAAAACCACTTATAAAAACCAAATTTCCTCAACCGTGAATGTGTGTTGGGAAAGAATTATATTGTTGTGTTCTTCATAGTTACTAAATACCATATTTGGATGTTCTCTAAACAGGATCTAAAGTAAGTAGCAAAAGCTTCAGCTATCTGGATTGGATCTTCCATGCTTTGACCATCAAGACACATTACTGAAGGAAGGCCATTTTCAGTACGAAGCGCCTTAATATAAGAACAAAAATAATTAATATTTGTGGGAATAAGTTGCTCGGTATTACTGACAAAAAGAAGATAACAAAGTTCCATTAGTTCCTTGGTTTTCCCCTTCTAACCCTAGAGTAGCTGTCATGGTCAGACTGACGGCCGGACCACCTATACTTTCTATGAAGCTTGTTTTTCAAGTTAATTAATTTTTTTAGATCTTCACTATACCAACTGGGATATTTGTTTTCCTTAATTGTTGTTTTTGGAACATGATGCTCAATAACCTTAAACAAAATGGAATAAAGCTTTTCAAGTGTTCTATCCAGATCCACATTCTCATTAAGAAAACTCCAGTCACATTCCATCAGAGCATTGTTAATAGCTTCATAGTTTGCTTTATGGAAAATATAAATAGTTATGCTTGTTTTGTAATCCTTTATTAAAAAACTATCAGGAGAAAATTTCAGTTCCAAAGGAGGGTGAAATGCATCCACAGAACTTATGGGGCTGGAAGATTCACAAACTGTGAGTCTATTAAATTCATCAGAAAAAATCAAATCTTAGGTTTGGTTTAAGCAATTTCTTACATGATTAACCTATTGCAATTCAAGGTAATAAATATTACTACAAAACCAGCCACATCACTACCAAACCACTGGAATGAGATGATCCTCCTCCATAACCCACTGCACATCTGGAAGATTGAAATCTCCAAACACCATTAACTTTGCCTTTGTGTTGTTACGTCTAATATTTTCCATAGTATCCATTACAGCCTGATACACAATCGGACGTGAATTAGGAGGAATATACATTACACCAAGAATAATTACTTCACCACCAAGCACAATTCGTATCCAAAGATCTTCAAACTGAGGGTCATCACTGCCACGCATAACAGAGGGAGACAGTTGAGACCGTGCCGCAATTAGCACACCACCGCCTCTAGTGCAATCCAGAGCCTCATAATCTCTGTCTTTTCGAAAGACAATATATTTCTTGTCGAATAATTCTGAGCTCAATATATCTGAATTTAACCAAGTTTCTGTAAATATAATCACTTCATAATCAGAGGAACTAACATTCATTAAAACGTCCGCCGTTTTAATGAATGTTTAATTCGTAATGCAGTATTTTGAATGAACCACAAATTTAGCGCTGTTCCAAATAAGATCAAATACGCTTTACCAAAAAGTTAGAGGTTCTCAATGCTTGAAAATATTATTTTTGTAGAAGACTCTACACAACGCATGAAGTCTGTTCGTTATTCAGTAATATTTTACACTATTCTACACTTTTTGGACTCAGTTCTAAAATACACCTTTTATAGGAGAGATTTTGTAAAAAAAAGAATAAAATAGTGTACTCTCATCTTTTCCACAAAACGATAAAAAAAATAAGTTTTTTTTTTTTCCAATACTTTAATTTATATTGCATTATTTTCTAAATAATATCGTAGGAAGCGTTTTTGAGATATTCCGAAATAAAGCATGGCTTTCATACATGACACATATCGACAATGTTAATTATGTACAATTTGATTGTTAATATCTCGTTTCACAGACAACTAACAAATTTTGTTTTTTTAGTTAGGTAATAAACACTTTTTTAAGCCTGTATTTAAATTTTATTTAATTCTTAAGAAAAATCGTTTTTCGTGTGAACTATCTTAAAAGGATATCTGGCAATATTAGTGTACATCCGCGCATCAAACGACGCTTCGAATTGGTCTATCTCAAAAAGTTACGTGGTCAGTGCGCTATTGCCAGTGTCAAACCAGTGTTGTCAAATATCAATATTGGAAAAAAACCTAGATAAAGTTGGCTGTATTTTTATACGTTATTACTAAACATTTTTTTAGCGAATTTTTAAGATGAACATTACTTTATCTAATATTAATAGACCATACAGCGATCATAATATACAGCGCCAGTTTCTAATTTTAATTCGCTGCAAAATAATTTACCAGATTAGTAAAGTAATACTGTTACATCTTAATTAGCACTTGCTTACAGGTAGACATAAGATTATTATCTAAACTTGTTTATTCCCTCTATGAAGCAAGTAAAGTGTTAATTCTCTTTATAGGTTGTTTTAGTTGATTATAAATAGTTTTTACTTCAAGCTGCCTTGTAATATAAGGAAGTACACCTAGATCCATTGAAGTACTTAAGTTTTAAACGAATACATGATTATGGTAAAAAATATTTCATACTGTACTGTAAAACTCACTATTAGATACTTGGTTTAAGTCCGGAAAATGAACTTTTACAGCATTGAGTCCGGAAAACAAATTACTGGAATAGTCCGGTAAAACTTTTTTTACCGCACTTAAAGCAGTAAAAGTTAATAACGAGTCAAAAGCTAACAACTACTAAACAACCTGAATTCGTGCATATTTACTTATAAGGTCATAAAGATAAGCCATAATTACGTCTTTGTTTACGAAATCTAATTTATTCCTACATTTCCATTGAGAAAAAGACAAAAAATTATTCTCAACCGTTCTACCGATTTTTTTATTACTAGCTGCATTGTAGTCTCATTAGAATTTTGCAAAATTTCATCAAAAATCAAATTTCAGCTTTATCAATTTTACTAAAAATTGTTGTAAAAAACCACTAATTTTCAACGGACTGTTCACCTTGACATAAATAAAAACAGGACAGTTGCGTTTCCTGGATATATTAACGCAATCTTTTCATCAAAGGATCCCGCACATTTTTTATGGGAAGTGGCCCCCGGTGAAAATAGCTAAAATCGATATATGTTGTAGCTTTTGTCATCCTGAGAAAAAGTCTCCATGGGCATGAAGCTTCATTATGCGTATTTTGGCTCCTACGGAGCTCCAAGGCTCCACCGATCAATCATTTCTTATGGGAAGTAACAACGAACTCAAGGACTAGAATTAACGCAACGCCAGTTTGTAGGCAGGGTGTTTGGTATAGTGATCTGTTTGTTTTTGTTTTGGAAAAACGTAAACAAATTGCCAGATCTCAAAAATAAAAATCGGGAAATTATCTTGAAAATGTAATAAAATTATTTAAAAATATTGGTTTTTGTGTTAATATAGGCAACATCGATTTAAATATAAACATTTATTGGAACTGTCATTTCAAGTTCGATTGTACCGGCCACATGGTTTATTTGGTCAGCTCATTTCGATGTCATTTTATCTCTTTTAGATTATTCAATAACAGTTTTGTAAACTGACTTATCAACAGCAATCAATTGACATCTAAAGTGAATATATTTTTTCTGTCACTTCAGATAATAAACAAAAAAATTTTGTTTTAAAAATATTTTTTAAAAGTAAAGAATCATCGATTTCAAAATGTGATTTATTAAATTATAAACAATGAAAAAGTTATTATTTCGATGATGTTATTTAGTGGTTTAATCAAGGTTGTATTCAGTGTGTTTACAAGAACTGTTTTACCCCTGAATATGTTTTCCAAAGGTTTGTTTTTTTATTTATCCAAAATTCGTTGGGAAGTAAAACAAGGTGGAAATAAATAAACAAATTTGGGCAAAAATTTGTTTTTCCACCGGCCCAAACAACACCAAAAACTATAAATAATAACTTTTTCAATGTTTATGGATTATAAATTACATTTTTATAAATCGATTATTCTTTATTGTTAAAAATTAAATTTTTTTAAAGCCGGAAAACTATTTTTTTTATTATCTAAATAAACAGACATGACATTTACTTTAGATCCCAATTCGATTGCTGTTGAACAAGTCAGTTTACAAAACGTGTTATTGAATAATACAACCTATTAAAGAATAAAATATAGATGCTACAACACCTGATTTACTATCATTTTTTATTAAACAGTTTGGAAATGTCATATTAATAAATGTTTATTTAAATCGATGTTGCCTTTTAAACAAAACCAATATTTTTAATAATTTTATTAATTTTAGGTAATTTCTGATTTTGGTTATTGAGATCTGGCAATTTGTTTACGTTTTCCAAAAAAAAAAAGTCCTAAAAACACCCTTACTAACTGGTTCGTTAATTCTAGTCCTTGAGTTCGTTAAGTAATCTTGGTAAAAATGGTGAAATCATATATGTTGTACTTTTTCGTCGTAAGGGAATTACTTACCCTGTATTTTCAAAAAATTTCGTTAACACAAAGAAAAAAAACCTTTTAACACCATGTGGGATATATAAATTAATAGGGGGATAAGGACTTCTAAGATGAACAATAATCTGAAAAATATTTTGTTAGGTTAGGAATTATCTATAAAAATATTGATTGTACATATTTTAAAAGCCCTAAACCTTAATTTATCAAATCCTGAATTAAAACAAAAGTTCAGTAACCAAAATTGTTCGAATAAGAAATTATAAAACCCCCGTTTTTAGTTTGGGAAAGGAATGCAAGATGTTGACCAAATAGACATTATTTTTATTAAACCATTTTACCATTATAAAAAAAAAGAATATATGAAGATCTGTTTAGAGATTAATTTGATTTTGTAAAGTAGTTTGTTTATGATTTTTTTTTTACCGTAAAGACAAAAAAAAGGGAAAATCCAAATTTAAAAATTGCAAAGGTTTTTTTTTCTAATCATAGACGGACCTTCTTAGTATAGAATTAGTAGATTAGATTACTATTAATATTTTATATAAAAGTAAAAGATTGAACATTAAAACCAAATTAAATTTAAAACAAATGAACCCGATTTAGAACCACTCCGCCCCTGTTCAGAAGGCCAAAGTGTGCCATAACAAAAAAAACCTGCTAAGGGGATTACGGGAATGTTCCTGTTTAAGAAAAAGGGCCAGGCCGGAAACACGCTAAAGGGCGGGATTACAGGGTTGATAATTCTGTTTTTGGTGGAAAGGGGCCTAGCCAGAACCACCGGCCAAGTGGGGATTTACCGGGAAGGGCATATAGGTTTCATGGAATTTAAAAATTATTATTTGAGTTAAATAGTCTGAACCTCGTTAAACGTGTTGTGTTTTACTCTGAGTTCTCTGTTCAGAGGGTTTGATCTTAAACATTTTCTTTAAAAATTAAATTCTTTTTAAAAAACAAATATATTGAATATTTTAAGGGAATTTCACTAAGGGTTTATCTTCCTTTTTTTTTTTTAAGTATAAACGGCAGTAAGTGATTTTAAATTTTTTACTGAAAGCTTCTATTTCCTAAATTTACCAGGGGATTTTATCTTTTCCAAATTGGTTTTAATTTCCTTAATAAAAAAACCACGGCAGTTCATTTCACACTAAAATCTAGTTCTCATTGTTAGTTCTAATTTGTTTTTTTGTTTATCATTGTAAATAGTTGCTTTATTTATATTTGTAAATAGATTTAATTGTTTTGAGAAATTTTCTTTTATTGCTCTGGGGGCCATTAGAAAAAGGGGAGGGTTACCTTTGTGCGCTGTGAAACTTCCAGGTGGCTGCAAAGAACAACAGAAGACGACGGAAACAATATAGTTGTAGACGTAATTGGTAAGATCTAAAACCTAGTAGTCCTTGCATACTAAAACATCGAAAGAAACCCCTATCTTCAAGTCCCCGTATTAAATATATAAGTTCCGTTTAAATTAAAATAACTACCAACTCCAAGTGGGAAAAATAGTTCTGGATGTCGGCCACTGCACCATTAATAACTTTTACGACAAGTCGCGGATTTTCCCACAGTCTAAGAAAAAGATTTAATGGGCCGAAGCTCCATTATGCGTATTTTGGCTCCTACGGAGCTTCAAAGCTCCACGAATCGATCATTTGTCATCCTGGAAAAGTCAATGGCCAAGCTCCATTTTTATTTTGGGTCCTACGGATCAAATACCATCGATCATTTCCATGGGAAGTGACCTCGGTGAAAATGGCTGAAATCGTAATTGTTGTAGCTTTTTTCGTCCTAAAAAAAGTCTCAATGGGCATAAAGCTCCATTAGCCGTATTTTTGCTCCTACTGAGCTCCAAAGCTCCACAGATTGATAATTTCTTAGGAAAGGCCCCAAAATGGCAAATCAATATATTTTATTTTGGCTTTTTCATCCTAAAAACATAAAAAAATTTTTTTACCAATTTCGATTCTTCCTGTTTGACAGCTGTCAATAGTTTTCGACATTAGATTTGAATTCAGCGACGTAAAAAAACATAAAAAAGGTTAATTTATCGATTTTGATTGCTTTTGCTGTTTGATGTTGTTGACATGTCAATAGTCTATTGACTTTTTGACATTAGATTCGAATTCAGTGACCAAAAAAACATAAAAATGTGTATTTTTTTATTATTATGCATTAGATTAGACTATTGAAATGACCTTTTGAATTTGTAAATAATTATCGATCTGCGGAGCTTTTTTTGGTCTTTAGGTTGTGAAAAACAAGATTTATTGTTTTAGAAATAGGATTAATGCCCCAAAGGTTAACCTCATTTCAGGCTGTAATATAATACAAAAATCCGGAATTCAAATAATAAATCACGCTCCCGTATTTATTTAAAAATAGACCAGGGTTAGCGCAACTAAACGTGAAGAAAAACAGGTTTGTTTATATTTATTTGGCCCTAAAAATTTTCATATTTCAGCTTCTAAAGCTGCGCTATAGAGGATATTTTTCTTATGCGGTAATGTGTGGACGAATAACCAAAACCAACTTAATATTGATACCGTAGAGGCACAATTGCAAGTGAAATATAATTTTAAGTAAGAGTATTTTTCAATTGATTAAAAAAATTAAGAGCTTTTTAAGACTGTCTTTAAATGAAAATAAAGTTTCAAAAACTAAATTATTCCACCAAATACACTTATGTCAAATAAGGGCCAAGTTCCTATCCAAAAATATCGGCCTTTTAAAGTACTGAGATCTAAAATTAGACTAAGTTCTGTTCTCAATTTTATTCAAAATAAATAACATAACCAACATACTCTTGTAATCTTTGTCTCTAGGATAAACTTTTAATTCACATAATAACTTGGTCTAATTTTAGATCTTAGAACTTTAATAGACAGGATTTTTTGATAGGAACTTGCCCTTATTTACATAGGTGGTTTTTCCTGAAGTCCCTTCTGTTCTGAAGAGCATGTTAATTATAGTCTTTTTGTTGACAGTCTGAGTAGTTGTGGTTAGTTGTAAAGTCTGTTTAATTTGTTCTGGTGTTTTTGTCGTAAATCGTCTTTAGCCTTCTCGCATGTTCCTTGTATTTTTTGAAAAATGGGTTATAGTCGTGTTCCTGTACGTATTTCTTAATTTTCTCATATCGCTGGGTAACTTCTAGCAGCAGTAGATTTCTTTCATCGGTGGTGGTTAATCTGGGATCGGAGCAGAGATTTGCTGGCTTTTTTAAAAATAGGCTTAGCTCTTTCTTCTGGTATTGGTGACTTCAGGCGAAAACCAACTGGTATAATATTGTTTTCAAGTGATAACTGAATTATCACTTAAAAACGGTTGAAAATACATCACTAACCGAAATGTGTCTTTGTGTTATTAAAACCATAACATTGTGATGTATCTCCAACTCTTTTCAAGTGATTACTCAGTTATCACTTGAAATCGGTAAGAGATACATCACCTACCGAGACGTTGTGTATCAATCAACAAATAAAGACAATGGAGGTCCAAGACTTTAATGTTATTGAAACCATAAGATAACTAGTACTTAAGCTTCATATAAACCCTTGTGAGACGTCAAGAAAATAAAGAGAAAATAATATGCATAATCAACTAGAAATGCGATTTTCCCATGAGCTGTAGTTAGTAAATTAATTTAGTTTAGTTATAGATATATAGATATATTTTAAGACTCTGTTGTATCGGCTAAATAAAAATTTAAAAAATACGTAAAGAAAATAGAAATACTCAGGTGCTAACTGACCTTTTCGCAACAATTTTTCCCAAGTTTTTTCCAAGTTAATCAAATCCAAACGTCTAAAATAAATTGATTCTCAATGGCACCCAGTGAAATATGACAGCCAAAAATGGCGAATCACGATTTTAGGATTCACGGCTATTGTTTAACCTCTTTTGAACATTTGTACTTATTTCGCAAACTCGCAGATGAAACAAATTACTAGGTAATTAGATACAATAAATACTTGTCAATTGTTAAGGAGTAAGACGTAAGTTAAAGTCAATTGTACATATTTGTGGGAATTGAAGAGAAATTCTTAGCCCAGTATGGGTTCCTTGGGTTTCTTTTTTCATTATTTTAACCATCGTTTGACCTAGCTTCTCACATTCTGTCAATATGGGTCACACAAACATTTAAAATAATAAATGTTGAAGAGACATACCGTAGCTACTAAAAATTTTCTTAGTGCTCGATTTTTTTACACGATATTATGTGTAGTTTTCTAAATGAAAATATTGAAAATTTCCGGACTTGTCTCGGAAATATTAAAATTTTTGTAAATATTAGAAAAAGATGGGAACGCGTTTTAAACCATTTAAACAAATGCTTCTCAATTTCTTATACATACAAATTTCACACTATAAAAATAATTTTACAATTACGAATAGAAGAAATTAAATTGCACTTTCATGGAGCTTGTTGCTAAATACAATATTGAAAGTGATGATGACATCGATGAAGATATGCCTCTTGATCAAGCTTAACTTGTGTCTTGTGGTTGTGTGTAATAATTTTTTTTTCGACCGATCGAAAAATACCCATTTTCTGAAAAATTTTTTGGCCAGAAAGTAAATTTTCCGAGCTAGACCAAAAAGTGGTTTCAAGGACCAAAGTTCATTTCATTTTGCAGATCCGTTAAATAAAAAATAAGCTGCTAATATAAAGCATAGCCGTTTTTATTTATGGTTGTTTCGAAAACGAACTTCAAGTGATGGTTTAATGTAAAATACATTTCGGATTCAATCAAATATATAGACCTGTTTTTGATTAGTAAAATATGGATTATTTGGATTTTAACGAAGAAAATGAAATTCCTCAAGAAATTTTAAAAGCAGCCACGAAAACAGCCAATAATATTCTGACGGAAAAATCTACGAGAAAGCTTTGAAAATTGTCTTATGGCCGGTTGCACCAAAAGTATCTTAAGTAGACCTTTATTAAGGAGCTCTTAAAATTAAGGGTAACTTAAATTGTTTTCGCTTTCACCATTACATTTTTATTGCAACTTAACTAAGACTACTTAGAAAGATGGCAACGTTGCATCGTTCTTCTTTTTAATGTTGGCCTTTTACGCGAATAATCAGAATTAACTGATATTAGATCTTTCCTTTTCAGCTTTGTGTCATTTAAATGATAAAGTAATCCACGAATCTTTGTAAATAATTAAAACTTAATTTTTTTCATTTTATAGACATTATAACACAAAATCGAGTTGTTTGTGATTTTTTGTTGTAAAATT
>JAHBCN010023606.1:0-12490 GCA_019359885.1 Listronotus oregonensis | reverse complement strand
AAAACGGCAAAACCCCTCAATTTAATATCTCTTTTTAAACCGAATATATTAGAAAAAAAAAAAACACATAAGTCGTAATTCATTTAACGACACAATTTTTCTCTGGGGGATTTCTTTGGGAAAAAAATTAAATTTATAAATTTTTAAAAAATTTTAAAATATGCATGATATTTACTTATTTGAACCCATTTAACGATATTAAACAAATTAAAATTCCCCAACCCCTTTAAAATGTAATAATCCATGGGGGGGCCCCTTTTTTTAAAAAAAATTAAAATTTTCTTAACAACTTTTATTTCAAAAAAAAAATAAATTTTGAAAAAAAAATTTTTGGGTTTTTTTTGATTTTTAAAAACCTTTTGTTTTCAAAGCAACCCCGATAAAACCCTGATATTAAAAAGGGGTATAAATTTTGGATTTTTTTCTTTTGAAATCCTTTTGTTGCTTAAATTAAACTACATAAGCTAAAACGTTGATGACATTTTCCCAGTTCTAGGAGTCCTTAAGGGGGAAAACCCTTTTCCCGTGGACAAAGCGATTTGAAACAAGAAAATTTCTTGGGGGTCTCTGAGGATATTCAATGCATACAGCCTTGCAGCATTGTCGGATTTTGGGACACTTAAAATAAATAGCAAAATATCAACTGTTTCTTTAAACAACAAAGGCATTTTTAAAGAACACAATAACAACACTAAAAATAATGTTTTAAAAAAAATTGTTGGATTTTTGACATTTCAGATCCTTTGTTTTCAAAGCTAACTTGATAAGGACCACGCTTTATGGATTATTACAGTTATAGGTTTGGAATTATCAATGTTTTCTAATATTTTTAAATTTTTAAAATAAGAAAAAATTAGTAGTATGACATTAGTTTTTTAAAAAATTTTAAAATTTAATTTTTCCTGAAAAATCGGCCCAGTAGAAAAAATTGTGTCGTTAAACGTTACGTTCTATGTCGTATTTATTTTTTTCAAATATATTCGGTTTGAAAAGAGATATTAAATTGCGGTTTTGCCGTTTTTTTGGGATTTTTTCTCTATATAAATTTTTAAAAAGGGTTTTATCATTGTATTTAAATTTTAAAAAAAAATTTAAAATAATTATTTTTAAGACGCCCCCGGCGTTTGTAGATGAGTGTAGCAATAGTTTATAGATGAAAATAATGCCAAAATGCCTTTTTTAAAAATACCGTTTTTCAAATTGGGGTTTAAACAAACCGAAGTTATTAGCATTTTTTTAATTTTTTAATTACCATTTATTTTTTGAACTGACAAAAAAAAAATTTTTTTTTTAGGGGAAAATTAAGAAAAATATATATCTAAAAGATAGTTAAGATTTTCCTTACTTTTTCCGCTTTTTCATGAAATTTTTTTTATTCTTTTTCATAATTTTTATATTATTATTTTTCGGTTACCTAACGTTCGTCTCATCAGAGGATCAATTTAAATATAAAAAATTTTTCCCAAAGTAAAAAAACTGGGGTGTTTTATTAAGACAAAACCATACAACCTCTAATCATTTTGTTACGATATTATAAGTGACAAACAATAAACACAAAATTATAGTCACAATTCAATAAACAATAATCACTAAAATAAGAAGGTTTTTATTAATCCAAAAAAACTTCCGCAACCACAAAATATAGGTACTCACACAAAGCAAAACAATCGAAACTAATACGGCGCAAAGGGCACAAAGCACAACGAAAATGACGAATGATGAGACAACGACGGTTGACGGTACAGCGCGGATATAGTTTCATACGCGCCGCGCGCCCTTGCACCAAAAACCTTAGACAACCTAAGACCAAAAACGGTACTACGGCTCTCATAAAAGTATAATGTGTTGCCTAACTACACACTGATTTATCAGTGTGTAAGTAGGGAACACATTAAATTATTTCGTGGAATTTTGTTATTGCGCAGAATCGGCGGGGCCCACACTGACAGTTATTTTCATACTGGGCTGGACATTTTTTGATCGAATGGGCCATAGCATTGGGCTTTCATACACCTTTAAACTTCCTTGATCATGCTTTATTTTTAACACTAAAATTAAATATTTCATTTACGAAGGGACTTTAACAGCAAATAGATAACTAGGTTTAATCGAAAATGCCTTGATGGAAATATTAGATGTTCTTCTCGCCCATGTAAATAATATATATTACCAGCAAGATGGCGCACCGAGTCATAACTCGTTAATAGTAAGGGAATATTTAGGGGCCGTTTCCCAATAAATGGATTGGTACCAGTGGACCTGTCAGGTGGCCACCAAGATTACCTGACTTTTCTGTATTACATTTCTTTTAGTGGGGGTATATAGAAAATTATATTTAAAAGAATCAGTACGAAAACATCGATCAACTTCGAAAAGCTTCCCACCAGACATTAATGCTTCTGCAGGGACGACCGATGATTCTTTTAAATGCTTTACGAAGAATCAGAACGGCATGTCAAAAGTGCCTTGAACATAATGAAGAGTAGTTCGAACAGTATGTGTGACCCATTACATTGAAATAAAAAATTAATAAATTTGCCACAGCCACAGCCTACTGCGTGGAAATCCATATTTTTACGAAAAACGTGAAATTTTTACCTTTTTCATAAAAATAATTATGGTGAATTATATATATTTGAGAAGCTCTCAAAGAGGCGAATGAGATAAGAAAATAATATACAGGGTGTTCCATTAAGAAATAACTAAATTTGGTCAATATCTCAAAATGCATAGCTCTGGGTAAAAAAACTAAGTACGCCACTGAATTCTACGTAAAAAATCTATTAAATCCGTATTTACCTTTTCCATAAGTTATCAAATAATCAAAATACTGGGACGAGTAAAAAAAATACAGATTTTCAATTTTGTCCTGTATTTTAGAACCTAGAGGGGCTATGAAAATTTTTTGACAGCATTAAAGGTTTCACAAAGAAAGCACAGTAAGCCGCAAACGGCATCTTTCTGCCTTTTATAATAAGGGATCTGGTATAGAAAAACATATGAAAACTGGACACCCTGTACATGCAGTTTAAGCCGAGTTATTAAACGTAATTATGTTCTTTTACTAGGAGTGTATAGGATTTTTTGGTTTATTAATAAACAATCCTATTTAGAATCTTCTATTTTAAAATACCGACTAGAGTTTTTCATTTATAAACGGTAAGTTTTTTAAAATGTTTCAACGGAATGTGTTAAAAACGGTATTAAGTATTTTTATAAAATTTTGGTAATGCAGTATTTTTGTCATTTTTTCTCTCACTCTATTTTGAGGTTGGGTTGTAACTTTGGAGTTTCAAATAAAAAAGATTTATTTTTATTTTGAAATACGAATCTACGCAAATCACTAGGTGTGTATGTAAAACAAATAAAATTGCTCTACTGGTTACTAAATTATGGTCAAAGATGATTTAAATGGATTTAAAAATAAATCGGAGATTTTAACTGGACTAAAACGCAGTTTTATGGCAATCCGTAACGTCTTTTTAAGTCAATTAAAAATTTTGCCGTGCTTTCCATGAAAAGGCGTCTTAGTCCAGTTAAAATCTCCGATTTATTTTTAAATTTAATTAAACTAACTATTTTTGATTATCATTCCATGACTAGAGCATTTTTTTTCACAGAACGTAGATTCGTATTTTATAATATAATACATATCATTTAATTTAAAATTCTAAAGTTACCCCCTGCCTCTCCAAAGGGAGTAAAGAAAAATTATCAACAATAACGTAAAATATGTCCCCTCTATACTCACTACGTCACTAAAATCTATAGTATATCCCGTTGTGTTATACTCACGATATATTGCAATGAATATAAGACAGGAGTTTATCATTTACTTATTTGCAGTAAGCTCTAGCAAGCCCTAAAAGTATTTTAAAATAAATAGGAAAGAAAATATATAATAACTTTAATAACTAATTTCCTATTATTTATTTTTAAGTCGCTAGGAGAATACAGCAAAAAACTTCATAGTCGCCAAAAATTTAATAACACACACATTTTTTTTTGTTTCTTAAAAATAAACTAAATGAATTCATTATAATTTTCTACAACTGAAATAAAATAAATTTTCTTTATTTTTACAAGCAATTTCCAATTAAAACTTTAATGGTTATATTTTTAATTAAGATACTTTCAGTTAAGAGAAAACTCCATTAAAGTCAACACAAAGGCAAAAGAAATAGGGAAAATAATAAGTTTTTTTTAAAGAAAACAATGAAAGCACGACAACGTAAATAAAATTCGTTTTAACAGTCTTCTTTACTTTTAGTTCGTCTTTAAGTTAATACAAAATTGGTATTAAGTTACGCAAAATTTAACATTTACGGTTAAATCTTGCGTTAAATATTTCCTATGTTTAATTTTTAATCAAACCCTAAACATAAATAAAAAAATATATTACGAAAATCACTCTGGAAAATGAAAAATTGTTAATAGAAAACAAAAGTCATTAGTGGTCTCCGGAGACAAAAAGAAGTCACAGGGAGTGAAATCTGAACTATAAGGAGGATTTCTTTAAAGCGGAATGATTATACTAATTAATAATTCATCTGGAAGAAGCTATAAAAATATTTTTCTTCTAAAATTAGGTATACGATGTGCCAAACATAGGTCAGCTTTATTTCGCAAATTGGTTATTTTATTTAAAGAGCAGCTAAGATTTTTTTTTACCTATTTTATTTAATAAAAACCTTAAAGTATTAATCTGTGTAAAATCATGTACAATGTTAGGTTAGGGTTAGGTTTAAAGTGAGTGGACTTTTAACGCCCTCCACTGCGACCGTTCGGTCTATTGTGGCTCACACCTTTTTATATTTCTCCCAATAGGATCAGAATTCTAATGAATCCCATACCAGATTGGGAGAGAGTTCTTACATCTGCTCTTACTCGTGTCGCTACCGGACACGAGCACAATATGTGTTCTGATGGGTTCTGGTGTCTCTGTCCTTCTGAGGCCGCATCTCCGCCCTGACCCTATAAAAACGGTCCTATCCGCTTTATGTTTAAAACCAGGGAACCCTTTTCCCTCCGGTTCTGTCAGCCTTCTGTTTGGATTCAGGGTTCCCTTCCTAAGCACCTGTTTGTTCGGGATGGATTAGCCCTTCTCCGTGAAACAGGCGTCGGTGACTTCGGGGGCACCTTTCGAAACGGATTCACCCGTTTCGGTCAGCGCACCTTTGTCACTTTATTCCTATGAAAGCGGTTCTGCCCGCTTTCTGTTTAGAGCTAGGGAAGTAGTAGTCCACCACGGCAGAGCCCCGCATTACCGCCGTAAGGCTAGATGCTCTGAGACGTCGTCCTGTATCTCAGAGGCACCGTTGGAGACACCTGTTTAAGGCACAAGACGTCATTCCCTCATCAGCACGGTATGCTAGCACTTTGAGTTGCTGTTCATCTTAGCTTGGGGTCCCGTTTCATACGCTAGCCAAAAGAGTTGCCGATAACCAGCAACTCTAGCGCATATTCCAAAAGTTCCTACTGGGCCCAACAACGACAACGACGTTACTTTCTGTATTTATTTAAAAAAAAATTAATTGGTAACAACATTGACATATTTAATGGAGTTCTATTTATGTAAAAACATTGTATTTAATATACTGGGTCTTCTTAACCTAAAACAGACGTATAACCAAAAAACTGTGCATTTCAGAAAAAGGTGGGGGGAAAACCAACACTAATAATAGAGTTTTGGGTTTAATCCTAACCTTATGATCATTTTCTTATTAACTTTGTTCTTTCAAATAGGAGACCTTTTTTTGTTCAGAATTTTAATCTATGTACTAAGAGAAATATCTCTTAAATAAAAATTTGGTTCTTAAATAGAAAAAGTAGAATAAGTCGAAATATGTAGAAAATCAGTTAATGTTAAGTTAGCAATAATTAATTGTTTTTTTTGCATTATGGCAATCCTGGGAACTCTTTTGTTATAAAGCTCAGAAAATTTTTAAAATGTTTCAAAGAAAAATTTAAATTATAAATTTAATAATTGTTTAATTTAGATTAACTCAATTTACATATTTGACTTATCCCACTTCTCCCATACACACGCCATTTGTCCGAATTCAATTTTAAAAGATATTTACACAAAAAGAATTGTGTAAGAAATGTCCTCGTGGGCCTTTGGTCCTCCTGGAACGGTTTAGACTTCTTTAAATCAACGGGCCTTGTCTGCGTCGGGCCCAGTGTTGTGATCCTTTCCCAGTCGATTTACCGTACCGACAATCCAAAATTACTGTATTTTTCGCCAAATTACCGTACCTTATTTTAAATACCATTTAAAAGTATCATTTTCTTTTCACCTGGTAAAAAATATTCTATATTCCCGTGGAACTGTTCAATTTTGAACTGCCGGCGTCCGGAGTTGGCATCAAAATATTGTGGTCGGGGAATCCCAAACAGACGGCGACGCCCGCGCCAGTTGCAGTGATGGCACAAGCCACAAAGACCAGGGCATTGAAGAAATTATCGAAACATAGTAAGGATATTTTCGCGACTTACCGTTTAACTACTGGCTGGATAGCAGTTCTTTCCCCCACCATTCTAACCGCGTTTAACCCGCCTATCCTCGCAAAAACGAAACGGTTTACGTATGTCAACTTATTACTAATGGTTTAATATCTTTTAAGTTTAAATTTAAATGTAAGGTCTCTGGAGAGTTAAAAATAAAGTCGAAAAGATAATATATAAACCAAATTTTTCATTTAATAAGATGTTAGCTGTTTCAAGTCAACTATAATAAGTAAATTTTTCCTTTATGATTGTAATATAATTGTATTAATTCATCCATCTGGGAATTAACTTTAAAAAATCAAAAATCTGCAATCCAAATAGTTGTTAAACCATAGCAAAAAAGATATCACAAAACCAAAACAATAGAAAAATCGCGAATTCTCCATTATTTTAAATTTAAATTTAACATTACCATTATTAACGCCCTCCTGACTAGTGGCGATAGCGGGAGATACGGGGACAAAGTAATGACGTAGATACTGACGACAGAACCACCTTCCCCCTTACCCTTCCGCGAAAATAAACCGGTATGTTAACTGTCCTAACAATGTTCAACGCGGTATGTCGCCAAAATTTGATGAGTGTTTGTTATTTTTAGATAGTAGAGGCGCAAGGCTGTGTTCTGGTACAAGGCAGTAGTTAATTTCAGTGGGAACGCAAGGGAACGGCTTTTCCTTACCTCCCAAGAGTGCCGCAACGCAAGGGAACGCAACAAGAAAACAGTGTTACTACAACTAGAGACAATTTAATGGTTAATTTTAATATTTAGGCTATTAGGGCTTTTTATTTTTCTGCTTGTTGTCATTAAACATTTCCTTTCCTTTTCAAGAAGTTGGTTTAATTTGAAAGTATAAAAATTGTTCTGCTCCTTTAAGATAAGCGAAATGTTTTTGTGAAATATAAAAAATTACAGTTCAATATACGAAATTAAAAATATATTATAAACCTTTACTAGTTTTTTAAAAAATATTCAAAAACATTTGTTTACGTATTGATATGTATTATTACTACTGTAAATAAAAATGTAAAGAAGGCTTTATTTGTTTTTATTATACCATTTATTCAAAAAAGGTATATTGGTTATTGTAAGCTTCATACAAAATGGTTGGTGCAAATCGAAACCAGTTTATAAGAAATTTAGAGTAGCCACCGAGATGTTAATGGGGTGGGGGGGAGGAAATGTCAAACTAGGACTTATTAGAAAATAGAGAGGGTGGTTTACAAGAATAAATGAGAGTTCCCACACCTAAAACTTTACAGATTAAGCACTGGTACAAGGTACAATGCATAATATTTATTATTGTTAATAATTGCACGAATTTGCATTGGCGAACCCTTTTATCTTATCTCGGGAGTCTTGGCTAACTCCAAATAAAGCAAGTTTTAAAATCTTTTAAATTACCGTATATTTGCATACGTTAATGACCTTATTACCGTATACCGTATCTTGGTTCATATTAACGTACAGGTACGGTAATTAGTAATTACTGTACGGTTGGCAACATTGGTCGGGCCTCAAGAGATCGGTCCGTACAGGGCTGTATTTGCGACACCATATAACCTTAATAATTAATCTACACATGTGTTTTCGTAATGTAAAACTAAAACTAAAGTAACCAAATATTTTAATCGATACATATTTTTTTATCTAACCAGATTTAAATAGAGCGAACTAAAATGGCTTAATAATTTAATCAAAATTAAATCTTTTGTCCCTTCTTCATTTATTTTAGCTACAACTAACCACAACAACGGTTCAATAAACACATAAAAACATTATTATAAAAATGTAAATACGGCTTCAAACTTTGTTCTCATAGGATATTCCATTCAAACGTAATATAAATTACCCCTTTTACATTTATGGTATTGGCAGGATTATAAATTACGCCTTTATGTTAGACTCAAGGCAACTGGAAATTATTATAAAATTGGTGTATGTAACAGACTACCAAGGACTAATTTATTTATAATTGTGCACAGTCATATAAGGTTTCCAGTCCCATATTATTGTGAATTAA
Organism: Listronotus oregonensis; assembly: GCA_019359885.1. Classification (NCBI taxonomy): domain Eukaryota; kingdom Metazoa; phylum Arthropoda; class Insecta; order Coleoptera; family Curculionidae; genus Listronotus; species Listronotus oregonensis. The sequence continues at coordinate 3,959 of JAHBCN010023606.1, read as the reverse complement.
TTAGGCCGATCTTATATACACATACATCTATAAACTCTGGGGGAAGACGGCAAAGAGAGGGGAAAAGAGCGTGTAGAAGGAATAAATTAATAGAATTAATCCTGAAAGAAAATTAATTTATTGCCTAAAAATATACATGATTAACTAAAAACAGTAAACACATTTTTTCTTTTACTAAGTTTCATGGTAAAAATTATTTTTAGGCCAAAGAAGAGAATGTCATTCACAATACATAATAAAGAGTAACTTAGAATATTGTACAAGACCGGCCAAAAGAAGAAATTACTTTATACAAGTCGCATTCGCTAATTTTGTTATTACGGTTAGCTTAATTTTTTTATTTAATAGTCACCTAATGTAATTTAAACTCTAGTATCATCCACAGTCTAAAAATGATTACAAATTTAAAATATTTGTCATAAAAATAAAAAGTTCAAGCTGGATATGAACGTCTTCGCTAGGAAATTGTTACATTCACCAAATTATTCTTTATCTGGGACAAGTAAAAACTGTAGTTTAAGTGCTTTTCTTATTACAATTTTAAAAAAAATATTCTATTCAGTTTTTAAAAGCGATTTTAATTAAGTAGACATTACTATAGTACTCCGGTCAACCTAAGCATTTAAAGGTACATAAATGTACATCAAGCTATATGTGAGTAAAATTGTTTAAAACATAGTTAAAAATAATATTTTAAAATTTCCCATCGTTCCAGTACCTGGAAAAGAATTACTCGAGGTCAAAGGTCAAAAAAATGGGTTTTCCGCGATTTTCTTCAAAACGGCAAGTTTTATTGTAAAATTACCTTTAACAAAAAATGTAGATCATAAAATTATTTATAAAAAGATATTTAATTTGTTTTCCTTAAACCCACCGTTCCTGAGATATCACGATTCAAAAAGTTGTAAACGTCATTGTATGCAATAGTAAGTCATGTATATACATCTCTTTAGCTGTAATATAAGTTAAAATATTTTTCTATTGTAACTGATATGTACTGATTATTGAAACAGCATAGAGAAATTTAATTTCACAAACACAACTATTGTTATTAGTGAAGATGTTGACTTACCCGTATTACTTACTGCTCGAACTCCAAGAATGAAAAACCATTTTCTTGTTAAAACCAGGAAAAGCTTAAAATCAATCGAAAATATATTTATTAAATAGTGTATCGACTTCTGCAAAGTGTCAAAATCATGTATTATTTTTACACGCAATACTGGCTGTGATACGACATCTGCATTTTACAGGAGGGGTAAAACAAGAAAAACGAGATTTAGTTCAATGTGCTGAAGTTTTTAAAAAAAGCAATTCAACGCCACAAGACGTTATTACCAACGGAATTCGATTTCTTCTTTGTATCGATATAAATGTTTTGTTAAAAACACTCGAAATATAAAACAAGTGCAATTAGCTCGTCTTCCTCCAACCTCAGTTGCTACTTATCAACATCTTTTTTGGGTATATTGTATTATAAAGGGAATAAAGAGACTTTGTATTTCGTGCAAATTTTTTATTAAAAAATTCTAGCAGAGCGCTTTCGGTAAAACCATCATCACAAGCAAGAAATAAACTTCAAAAGTAAAATTGAAAAAATTTGTTAGAATATTTTAAGGGAAATTTTCAAAAAACTGTATTTTAATGATTTTTTTTATATTTAAATATAGTAAATCAATATGAAGTGATGAATTTAGGAGACTTAGTATGGAAAAGAATAACCAAAAGAAAAGTTCAAAACTTACTAGTTGTCAAGCAGAAGCCGCAGCAAATTTGAGCCAACAAAACATGTAAAGGGCTTCAGTAAAATATCACATTATTACACAAATTAAAATAAAAGTCAAACAACATTAATATCTGTTACATTTTTCCTTATTAAAGAGTAATACTATACATGTTTTGTGGGCTCAAATTTGCTGCGGCTCCTGCTTGACGACGAGTAAGTTTTGAACTTTTCTTTTGCTTATTCTTTTCCATACTAAGTCTACTAAATTAATCACTTCATATTGATTTACTATATTTAATGTTTAATTTCACGTAAAATAAATTTAAAAAAAAAAAAATCATTAAACTATAGTTTTTTGAAAATTTCCCTTAAAATATTCTAACAAATTTTTTCAATTTTACTTTTAAACTTCATTTCTTGCTTGTAGATAGCACTGATGATGGTTTTACCGAAAGCGCTCTGCTAGGATTTTTTAATAAAAATTTGCACGAAATACAAAGTCTCTTCATTCCCTAAATTCTTACGTGCACACAGCCACAACCAAGTTTTATTATAGTATAAGTTCAAGTCGCAGCCAGGCCCAAAAGATTGGGGTTGAAAGTTGGTCGATAATACATTAGAACCAATTCAGACTTTACTCCCACCTTCGCCGAAAAAACTGTCAAACACCATTTTTTGCAACTGTAAAAAGGGATCCAGTGCTAAATGTGGTTGCAAACAAGTTGGACTGTTTTGTTCTCTGGCATGCACGAATTGTCAAGGCCGGTCGTGTTCTAAAGTTGAATCACCAACAGCAGAGGATTTGTTTGATACAGACGAACAGACATGCGATACATCGCTATTGACGCAATTCACTTACACCCAGGATAAAGAAGAAGAAGGAGATCAAGAAGAAAAAAAATCAAGAAGAAGATCAAAAAGAAAAACAACAAGAAGAAGTAATTGAGGATTATGAATCGGACGAATAAATTTTTCCACTGTTTTCTTATTTCCATCGCTTTTATCAATTCCAACCCTTGCAAATATCTGTTATTATGCAATAGTTTCCAATTAAACAGAATCTCAACAGACATGTGGAATAGGCCTACTGGGGAAACTACGTTAAAAAAAACGCGCTAAGTACACTACATCAGAGGTGGCGTGGAAACGTGTGCATACAATGACGCTTGCAACTTTTTGAATTGTTATCTTAGGAACGGTGGCTTTTAGGAAAAAAAAATATTGATACCTTTTTTATAGATAATTTTATGATCTACATTTTTTTAAAGTAATTTTACCGTTTTGAAGAAAATCGCAAAAACTCATTTTTTGACCTTTTACCTCGAGTCAATTTTTTTCCACGTACCGGAACGATACGATTTTTTGAAATGTTATTTTTTATTATGTTTTAAACAATTCTATTCACTTTCAGCTTGATGTAAATTAATGTATCTTTACTTTTATTTTTTGGTGTAATTTGACTGGACTAATATTATTTAGAAAAATTTAAACATTAAATTAAAATTGATTAAGCTCTTGATATTTTGGACCTTTAAACTTAAATGTAGCTGAATTACGACTCAAGGCGGATTTATAGTTTGATATTTCCGTTAACATTTGCCGTTTGACGTTACGGTTTCCGTTTTTTTTTTATATGAGGCATTTATATTTTGTTTTAACTTGGTCTTCGTGAATCGTCGGAACCATTTTTAAAAATGTTGGGTTAAAATAAATACTTTTAAATAATAATATTATAAATAAAGAATAATGTATACACAAATATTAAAGGATAGTAAAAGGGACAATGAAAAGTAGGGTTGAAAAAAAAAAAGCTGTTTAACCCCGGATCATCTAAAGATGTTATTTGCTATTTGACAAACATCAAACAAAACAAGTTGAAGTTAAATAAATTTTCCGAACGGCAGGGGAAACGTAACGAAAGCTTAATTTTATAAATAAAAAGCCATTGCTTCATCTGTGAACTTTAACGCCAAACGTGAACGGAAACGGGTCAAACTATAAATCCAGTTTTGATGTCACTGAGAGTAAAGAGATGGAAAAAAAAAAAGAAAAGAGAAAAGGGGTTTTTAAAAAGGGGGAATGGTGGGAAAAAAATATGTGCAATAAATATATGGACCATTGGGGTTATCAAAAACCGCATTAGCTTTTTATAAAAAAAAAAAAAAAAAAACCATTAAAAAACACAAAAACGTAAGATAACATGAAAAAAAAAAAAAAATACCAAAAAAAAAAA